>PISX010010623.1:0-69481 GCA_004024625.1 Mellivora capensis
CTGGGCTCTCTATTCTGTTCCATTGATCTATGTGTCTGTTTTTGTGCCAGTACCATACTGTCTTGATGATGACAGCTTTGTAATAGAGCTTGAAGTCCGGAATCGTGATGCCACCAACTTTGGCTTTCTTTTTCAATATTCCTTTGGCTATTCGAGGTCTTTTCTGGTTCCATATAAATTTTAGGATTATTTGTTCCATGAAATGGTGATTTTTAATTTAAACAACTTTAGCTCCTAAGCCAAATGATTTTTGCTCAAATATTTGTTCTGAATTTCTCTCTTCTTAGTCTATCTCATAATTTTTATATACATGACAAGCAATATAGTGAAATGGGAAATTTTTCTTAAGATTTTATTTACTTATTTGAGAGAGAGAGAGAGAGCACAAGCAGGTGGTGTGGCAGGCAGAGGGAGAGGGAGAAGCAGGTTCCCTCCAGAACAGGGAGCCAGATGTGAGACTCGGTCTCAGGACCCTGGGATTGTGACCTGAGCCAAACGCAGTAGCTTAACTGACTGAGTCACTCAGGCACCCAGGAAAATGGTTTAAATTATAATCAGGGGCAGCTGGTGGCTCAGTTCGTTGAACATCTGCCTTAGGCTTACGTCATGATCTCTGGGATCAAGCCCCTCATCAGGGTCCCTACTCAGTGGGTAGTCTGCTTTCCCTTCTTCCTCTGCCCCTCCCCCCTACTCGTGCGCTCTCTCTCTCTCTCAAATAAATAAAATCTTTAAATTATAATCAAATCATATGTGTAGTATATTTAGGTACATATAAAATATATATGTATCTATATTTCCACACATAAATAGACACAGACATATGGATTTTTATGTTTCTATCAATATATAACTTCAATATGATCTTATTCATTTGTTTGGAAGTTCAAGATGGGTTTCTACTTCCTGCTACATTTCTCTTTTTATATTAATTAATACTTGCATACATTCCCATACTGCAAGAAATTTTGATTAATTTCTTCTCTTTTACGTGGAGCCAGTACTCCACGGAAAATACCAAATACTCAGTATGGTACTTACAGTAGTTAATCCTGTGGTCCTGGTTACTGATCCCTTACTAGTTTAGCTAGAACTGAGATGAGATATCTCAAGTGTAGATAATGTAGATAATGGCCCAATCAACCCCTGTAACTGGTTTCTTTGGACAGATCTACTGTGGAGTGTGTTATCAAGACTGGAGTGAGTTTCTTAACTTTTTGTTTTATTTTGACATCCATGACCATTTTAGGACACAGAATGGAACTAAGGGAAACCATACAGAGATGGAATGTATTAATAATTTTAATAATAAAGAAGACAACTATTATGCATATATTACCCACACTTTTTATCTAAATGACAACCTATATATTATCCATATATTACAGTTGGTTTATTTCTCATTTCTCAAGTGAATTATTTTTGAAAATTATCCCATAGCCTTGATGAGGACAATAGTCCCTAAAATCATATACAGCTCTCATAGTCCTGTTTACTCAACCAAACTTTGGGTTGAATTTGAAGGTCATAATCCAGAAGTTTTTTATCAATAAATTAAACTTCATTTAATGAAATATAGTACTTCTGCCAAATTGTCTCTTTGTTTGGATAATTGTGTTTATTTCTAAAACTGAGCTGTCCATGATTGCATTCATTAGTTGTTGAATTCTAGAGTGGTGGTTGAAGTATAGGCATGAATACATTTCAAGGAGAAGGGCTCAGTTGAATACTGAAAAGGTAGATATGATCTGTTCACCTCAAAAAAAAAAAGTGTTATGACATAATAGCTCATAATTTCAAACATCTTGCTGTTTTTTTAATGATTCCACTAAACTATGTAATTACTTGATGGTATTAACAGAATTTTTATGATTATATTACCTATATTGTAGTCATTTGAAAATCTAAAGCAGCATTCTAATGTGTAAGCATGTAACTAGAATTAAGTATCAATTTTAGAGATTTTTCTTCTTAATGCAATGCTAATACCAATGGAATGTCTGGAGATGTGAATTGCCCTTTGATAACAGAAAATATCAAAGAACTTAGATCTTTAATTGACACTGCTTGTGAAGGAATAATTCCTTCACTACCAAATTATTTAAATAATTTAAAACAGGTGATTGAAATTTCTTAATTATTTCTGGATGACATCTATTAGTTGTAGTAGCTTTAACAAAATTTTTATAGACTTAACAGTCCCATACTTGTCCATTTATTCTTATAAAACATTGGTTATTACTAGTAACAAATCAATTGCTATTTTATTTCCAATACTTTTCAAAGTTCTTAAAAATTATTTTCTTATTAAAGTTTGCCTTAAATAGTATTATATATATATATTTATATATATATACTATATATAGTTATAAGTACTGAGAACATTGAATTTCAGCAATTACTATTTACATAGTGTTTTATTTTTTCACAGAAACTTGTAAATATTAACTTAAAAATTAATTCACACAATTCTACTTAAATAAGTGAAATAATAAATAACAATATATAAGGATGTGAGATCATCATAACAAATGTGGGATTTTTTTGCATGCTATATTTTTTATGAAGAAAGAAACTTATTCAAAGCATTTTCTACATGTCTTCAGATATCTTTAAATAAATAAATACAAATAACTTATTTTTCCATATGTTTTACTACCTTGTTTTTGATTCTAGGAATGCAATTATTCAGTCTTTTTTTTTTTTAAGATTTTATTCATTTATTTGTCAGAGAAAGAGAGAGAGCACACAAGCAGGAAGAGTGGCAAGCAAAGGGAGAAGCAGGCTCCTCACCAAGCAGGGAGTCTGATGTGAGGCTTGATTCCAGGACTTTGGGATCATGACATGAATCAAAGGCAGATGCTTAACTGACTGAGCCATCCAGACACCCCTAGAGAGCCTTTATTGTTAGCATTTTAGCTAAACCATAGAACCAAAACTAAAAGTAGTTTTTAGTAAGGGTGATGTGAGGTGATTTTAGTCGTTACTCTCTTGTCTACTCGTGAACCTTATCTAGGTATGACTTTTTAAACCAGACCGTGGATGGTTGTCTGCAAATTTCCTTACAAACAAACAAACAAACAAACAAACATAAACTTCATATTTTCAATCTAGCTGGTAAGGATCCTCAAAGTCATCACTCTATACTAACAAAAAGAAAAAAAAAAAAGCTGAACAAACTGAAAAATCAACTTTTCTGAGATCCATCAGAGAAGTGAGATTATAGGGCAAAAACTACCATCCCTTGAATTGAAGAGACTTACAGGAGAATAAAGAAAATTACAACTTAGTGAGTATCAGAAACCCACAAGCAGAAACCTCTGCAGGAACCAATAACTAGTTTCTTTTATCCGGTCTATTAGACCGGGCTATGAAGAAAAAATTACAAAGGCTGAATACTAAAAGACAAAAAAATAGTTTGAAGAGTCAAACCAAAGCAAACCTCAGATATGGCAGAGATGTTGGATCTACCAGACCAGGAATTTAAAACAACTATGGTTAATATGTTAAGGGCTTAAATGGATAAAGTAAACAGCATGCAAGAACAGATGGGTAATGTAAGCAGAGAGATGGACATTCTAAGAAAGAATGAAGAAGAAATGCTAAAAATCAAAAACACTGTCACAGAAATGAGAAGTACTTTTGATAGTCTCCTTACTTGATGAGACATGGCTGAAGAAAGAGTCTCTAGCTTGAGGATATCTCAATAAAAACTTCCAAAATGGCAAACTAAAGAGAAAAAAGACTGAGGAAAATCCAGAACATGATATCCAAAAACTGTGGAATAACTGCAAAAGGTATAACACTAATGTAATGTACATAGCAGGAGAGAATGAGAGAAAGGAACAAACGTAGTATTTAATGCAACAATGACTGAAAATTTCCCCAAATGAAAGACACCAACCTAATGACCCAGGAAACTCACAGAACACCAAGCAGTTTAAACGTCAAGAATAAATACACCTAGGGGCATCTGGGTGGCTCCGTCAGTTGAGTCTAACTTCCACTTGGGTCATGATCCCAGGGTCCTGGGATTGAGCCCCATATTGGGCTCCCTGCTCAGAGGGAGGTCTGCTTCTCCTTCTCCTCCCCACTTGTGCTCTCTCTCTCTCTCTCACTCTCTCTGTCTTTCTCCCTCTCTCTCAAATAAATAAAATCTTAAAAAAAGGGTGACAAACTTTACAAAATTATGTTAAAAAAAATAACTACACCTAGTCATATCATATTCAAACTTCAGAAAATCAAATATAAAGAAAAAAACTGAAATAGTTCCTCAGAATTCATGTAAATAAGAAGAGAGTGTAGTGAAATATTTAACGTGGCAACAACAACAAAACAACTATTAACCTAGAATTATGTATGCTATGAGAGTATCCTTCAAAACTGAAGGAGAAATAGACTTTCTAAAACAAGCATTGAATTTCTTGCCATCAGACCTGACTTTCATGAAATGCACAAGCAGTTCTTCAGAAAGAAGGAAAATAATGTAGGTCAGAAACAGATTTACATAAAGAAAAAAGCAACATCAAAAAGGAATAAGTGAAGATAAAATGAGAATTTTTACTTTTCTTATTCTTAATTGATCTAACAGTAACTGTTCATAATAATAAAAAAAATAATAACAATAAAAAACAATAATATAATAAACATAAATAATAAAAATAATAATATAGATGCAACGATTAGAATAGGTATTTGTGAGTTTCTTACAAAACTAAATATATTCATAGATATTCTTATCATATGATCCAGCATTCATATCCCTTGTTATTTACCCAGAGGAGTTGAAAACTTATCACACAAACCTTGCATATAGATGCTTATGGCATCTTTATTCATAATTGCCAAAATTTGGAAGCAACCAGGATGTCCTTCAGTAGGTGAGTGGACAAATAAATTATGGTGCACCTCAATAATGTAGTATTATTTAGTACTAAAAATAAATGAATTGTCAATCCATGAAAAGACTTAGAGGAAGCTTAAATGTATATTACAAATGAAAGAAGCCAATCCTAAGTTGCTACACATTATATGAGTCTAACTATATGACATTTTGGAAAAAGCAAAACTATGGAGACTGTAAGAAGACTGGTAGTTATTGGGGTCAGGGAAAAGGGAGGGTGAATGGCAGAGGATGGAGGAATTTTAGGGCAATGAAAGTTTTCAGAATGATTCTGCATGACAACATTTGTTGGATATATGTCATTATACATTTGTTAAAACTCAGAATGTGCAGCACCAGGAGTGAATCCTAATATCAGCTATGGACTTTGGGTGATGATGATATGTCAGTGTGGGTTCATTGGTTATAACAAATATTCCATTGTGGTGTAAGATGTTGATAGTGGAGGAAGTTGTTTGGGTGTGAGGGCTATGGGTATATGGGTATATGGGAATTCTGTGCTTTCTGCTTAATTGTTCTGAAAAATAAAGCCCATTATTTTATTTAATATTTATACAGGAAATTACTTTTACATTTAAGGTACTGTGTAATTTACTCCAACAACCAAGGTTACATTTCATAATCAAAATCTAGAGCCTACCACTGAAAAATGACAAAACCCCACACAAAAAAAATCAGTTAATCGATACTTTTAAATAAAGGAAAGGGCTATCATTTTACCTTTGTGTTTCTTAACAAAACTAAGACATAGTAAATAAACCAGGTGATGAAGTTTTATAATGGATATGTGATATTACCTTTCTGTAGGTGCCCTATGGAACAACTGAACATGGGAAAATAAACTGTCTTTTTCTTTTAAAGGCTGATAATTTAGTGGTAAATAAAACTGAGGCCTTGTAAACAGGGACAAGTATAAGTCTGAATTTTGTTTTTAGTTTGGCTAAAGTTTAAGAAAAAAATTATAATTAACTTAATCCTTAACTTTTAGAGTTGAATTTGTACTTTTTACTCAAGATAAAATTTAGGAATTTTTAATCCCTCTATATTCAAGTGACAGTGGGAAATCAGTAGAAATTTATTAATAAAAGGCAAATATTAAAATGTTGGTATTCTGAATCACATATTTTGGCACAGACCATGCCCGAGAAACACTTGAATCTTTCAATGATTATAAAACTCTCATAAATGGTATATGTCATTGGAACATATTAGGTTCAGTTAATCTTAAAGTATGGTGACAATTTTGCCACATTTAATATATTAAATTAAAATTTATTCAGTATTCATTAAATGTTTGCTTATCTAAAATCTAGCTCAAAATCAATATTCACGAGTATGTAATAATTTGTTTTTCAGGCATTTGTATAAACTTTCTGACATAATGATTATTAATTTTCATTAATAAACCAAAACCATGAGCATGCTATATCTAAATTTTTAAAATTAATATTGGTTCTTTTATGAAAATAATGAAAATCAGACAGATTTAATGTTATAACTGGTAGTTGAATATGAAATACATTACCAGAAACCAAAAGAAAATTCTGATGCTTAATTTGTTATAAGCATAATTACTTTTGTTCAAACAAATAATGAACAAAAGCAGAGGAATTGATGCACTGCCAAATACAGCTTTTCCCCAAGATGAAAATAATTTTTTTTACAAAAAGAAATTACAGATACTCGACCACTCAACTCTAGCTATGATAATATCAGTTACCCATATGGAGCAGACCGGAAAGAAATGCGTTTTGTCTTTGTTGTCATTGCTCCTAATTTGAAAGATAAAAGTTCACTTATAACATACAAAGGCATATGCTGCTCTGGAAAAGCCCAGGTTGTGACTTTCCAACGCCAAACATTTGGATGAAAGTGAGTAATAGAGTCAATTTACTAGTTGTATCACCTGTAGGAACCCCAACTACCTGTCTGATCGGTTGACTCAACTCATTGCTTTTATTTTCCTTGTATAAGTAAGGCTTGTGGTGAGAACAATTGGTAGAGGCTATAATGAAGGTATTTCTATACCCGCTGGCAATGACTAAATTTAAAAAAGAAGTCATAGTTGTTTGTTTCTATAGCCAGCCAAGCTCCCCAGAAGTAGTGTTTTTTGTTAAACCATGCATAAGTTTCCCTAAGACAGAAATTTAGTGAAATTGTTCCCAAGTCTTACATTGTATATTAACCATAAGGAACTCAGACACTGGAGAAAAAATTAAAAAAGGAACAGGAATTGTGATAAAATACAAAGCTGTTCATTTCTTCTCTACTCTTTCAAGTAGTATTTTGATTTCTAAGCATAGTTGAAGATGGTCTTTAAATTCTTTTCTTTTTAAGATTTTATTTATTTGAGAGAGAGGAAGAGAGAGAGCTTAAGTGGGGAGGGGGCAGAGGGAGAAGCAGGCTCCTCGTGGAGCAGGGAGCCCAGTGCGGAGCTCCATCCTGGAGCCCGGGATCACGACCTAAGCTGAAGGCAGACGCTTAACTGTGTATCGTCACTACACACAGACAAAATAAGTGCCACAGGAAACTCTGACAGGTTGGATATGTTTATTACCTTGATTGTGGTGAGGGCATTATAGGTGTTTTCATATGTCCGAACTCATCCAACTGTACACAAGAAATTGTGAAATTCTTTGATATCAATTATGTCTAAATAAGGCTGTTTTTTTAAAGGTTTAATTTACAAAGTCAGACTTTATTTCTAAATCTTGATTTTATCATTTACTAACTGTTGACACTAGACTTTTCATTTAATCCATCTCTGCTTATTTACTCGTATGTTTAGTAAATAGAATAATGATACATTGAGTATCATAAGTCAAATGTTGGAGCCAAGCCAGGCAGATAGCAGGCGCTCAGTCATGTTAGCTCCTATGATGCCAACGGCGACACTGAAGATGATAAGGATGGTCTTGCACACATCTTACTGTGTCCCAAAGTCTCTCAGATGCCGTACATCACTCCTGGGTTTTCTGTTGTTGGCTTTTATTTCCTGTTTACTCATTCTTAAATCTAACCAGTTTTTGTGTTTTTCCGGATCTGGGGTGACCTCCAACCCTACTTCCTGAGAAAACCATGATGGCATAATGGAAAGTAAATAGAGCAAAACTTGATCTCACTAAACTGAAAAATCGTAAGAGGTGAAGGCCGGGAGGGGATAGATGGGAAGTATTGTACTTGCAGCATGTTACTATAGCAGAGAGAAAAAAAAAATAGAAAAATGGCTGAACACTCCACTGTCAGCGTTACCATCCCAAACAAACGAGTGGCAAGTATGGCTATTATAGCTATATGGACCTGGAAGTTTCCATCAGATGTTTGTAGTTAGATTCGTGGTTCTCAGAGTAGGTGCACCACATAGACATGTTATCATACTTAATGAGGGCATTTCCTGTAAATGGGATTAGGTTCTTCATAAAATGTCCTGTCCTTTCTATACAAGGTTTTATCTTTGAATCTCTCTAATTTCTATCTTTGAAACGATTTCCTTTTCTCTCGTTTATATAGCATTTTAGTCACTGTGGCTTTGAATTTGGTTTTTGCTACCTGTCAAATTCCAAGGACTTGAAAATACTAGACTCTCTATATCTCCCTGAGACTACTTTAATCAGAATCCAAGCTTCATCTAGATGTTGCTATATGATTCTTTTTTGCTGATGGCTACAACTGAAGGACAAAGCTACTCTGTCTCCTGAACACTGCATCAACCAGGGCGATCAAAGCAGAGGCCAGAGTGTATTTCACTCCTCCAGAAAGGAACATGAACATGTTTAGTCAAATTTATTTCTGCCCAGAGTGACATGGGTTATAGGGCTATACTATTTTCAAATATCTGGAAAGTTATTATATAAAATAATCACCTAAGAAAACAAGAATAAGATAATGGGGGAAATGTGACTTGGGAGTTTAATATAAGGGACACATTTTATTTTATAATGATTGCCACATTTTTCAAGGAAAAAAAAAAAAGGCATGGTCCCTCTTATAAAATACCATGTTTCCTGTCCCTGGAAGTATTATGGAAGGGACAGTGTGAGTATCTGTCAAAAGATGTTTTAGAAAAGATCCCGAGCTGATTGGGCAGATCAATAATCATCAGATTGTGTTCTGGGGAACATCAGAGTTCTGCTGCAGGGGATGAGGATGAGGCCAAGCTGACTTCCTCCTCTTAAACCAGAGTCTCCACACTTTCCATCTGTTTCATATTTTGGGGTTCCATATACAGTGTTATTTGGAAAAAAGGAGTTTTGCCAGCATAATAAAGTTATAACTCTCTGAGTTAGATGACTTTTAAATGCCCTTCCATTTCCAGTAGTTCTGTGATAGGATTTTAAGTGTGTATGATTCAGTGTTCTCTGTGAAAATAAAAAGTTAAGGAACAGTTACAAAGCTAGGCTTTCTATTTGCCACTTTTTAAAATTAATAACACCTCATTTCAATAGTATTATACAATATAAATAGTTAATAAAGTTTTGAGACGGTGTGGCAAATGCACTACCTATAGTAAAGGAGACTTAGTTTAAATTTTGCTTCTATGTCAGCAGATAACATTAGTAAGAAGTGACCAAATCTATACAGTACAAAATTTGTTCCCCAAATAATTATCTATGTACAATGTACTCATAGGCACTCAATATATTTCTTAAGACATCCTTAATAAATATTTAGATCCATTATGATTCAATTTTAAAATAATAGGCTTGTTTTCAAGGGAACCATCATAATATTTGTGACAAATACATTTTCCTTATAATCTGAAATGCTCATAAACTGTGCATTTATACATTCTGTAACAGCAAGATCTGGTGTCTCTTTACAAAGCTCGAAGTAATAAAAACTAGACTTTCATGCTGGTATACTTGAGGAGTAGAAATTTCCATATGAAAAGCCATGATTGTGGATTTCAATATGAGTAAAATTCCCAGTTCCATGAAATGGAAACATCCAATTACTTAAGTATATTTGTCATAAGGAAAAAATAAAACAAGAATTTGACTCTGTATTTATTGAGTACAGATGATATAGAGGAAGTATGGATCCTGGTTTCCATTTTCCTGTTTTCTGTTGGTAACATGAAACATTCTCAGTGGCACTTCAGCTTCTGTGTGTTACAGAATTTATACCACTCTGTTACCAAATAACTATGGGGATCCTACAGACATGAATCGCCTGTGTTCTTGCGTGATCTTCTTTCACTGATATTCTCCATTATTGTCCCAGGACTGTCTTTGCATTCTTGGAAGAAACAAAGACTGGAGTAAGAAAGTAGTCATGTGTCCATAGAATTAAAATTCTATTCTGTGATTCTATATGATTAAACAATTGCTATAGCCATAAAGGACCATGTCCAAAGTAAGAATCTCAATATCCCATTTCAATGTAATTTCTGAAGCCTCAATGTTGAAATGTTTATTCTTTTATATAAGTTTAAAATAGATTATCTCTTGATAGAGATCTGTAAATGCCAGTAAGTACTAATGTTTATTAGAAAATAATTCTGGTACTTCCCATGCATACTTTTTTTTTCCATTTCTCTTTATGTGGAAACTTTGGAATTTTTGGGTCAGGCCAAAGAGTATACAAAACATAGGACCAAAAAAAAGATTTACTTGATGACCACTTAGTCTGTCATAAGTTGTTTTGCACCAAAATATGTTTGCAACCAAACAAAAATATGTAGTAAACGGGGCAAGACTGGATTTCAATATCAATCATGTTTGCCCTACTTAAGACAACTTGACCTTTAAATGAACTGCTCATATTACTATGAATAAAATAACCAAAGTGATAATTTAGTAATTTTATCTGTTTCAGTGATCAAATTAAGTAACTATCCCACTGATCTTGTCATCAATAGGAAAGTGTTGGTACTTTATCTGATTGTATAAGTACATGCATGCATGAAATTGTCTTTTTCTATTAATTCATTATTACATATTAGGATAATACTATATTCAGGCAATATTTCCAGAATACATATTTGTTAAGTACCTAGTATATGGAAGGTATCAAAGCATGACCTGTCCCTGAAAATCCCAATAAGAGATAACAATCTTAGAAGGTGCTCAAATGGTTTTTATGAGAGGATTAGGTGTTCTAAAAGGGGAACATAGGGGAACTTGGGTGGCTCAGTGGGTTAAAGCCTCTGCCTTCAGCTCAGGTCATGATCTCAGGGTCCTGGATCGAGCCCCACATCGGGCTCTTTGCTCCGCGGGGAGCCTGCTTCCTCCTCTCTCTCTCTGCCTGCCTCTCTGATACTTGTGATCTCTGTCTGTCAAATAAATAAAATATTTAAAAAAATAAAAAAAAAGGGGGAGCATACCTGTGAATAATTAAATAAATATCTAGGACTGAAGTAAGTTCAAAGAAGTTTCTGTAGAAGAGATAACATTAGAACTTCGCTAGAAAGAATAAAAGAATTTGGAAAAAGGAAGAGAAATGATGAGGAAAGAATTGTAGGAATAAAACACGGTAGGTAAAAGGTACTCCAAATAAAGTTCTAAGCTGACAATGCTACATGCTTCGCTCTATCACCTACAAAACCAAATCCAGTAAGAGGTAGGGAGTTTTTAATATACGATTTTAAAATAGAGTTGCTTTCTAGGACCCATATCCTGCCCTTTGAAAGGAGCTTCTGTACAATCTCTCCAGGAGTCAGTCTGCTTTGGAAACACACCACTCTAGATATGGCACTAAATCCTGAATGCAAAACCCAATCTGACAAAATTATAGAAATAAATCTATTTTAATTTCATGTTTATATGGAATATACAAAATAAAACAGCAAACTGTATAAGAGAGAGATTTCATAATAATAAGGCTATACGCAAAATAAGAAAGAATGCTTTCTGTCAGCTGTAGGCCATTTTTTTAAGATTTTATTTAAGCTGTAAGCCATTTTAACAACTGCATTTGCAAATGCTCTAAATTCTTATGGGCAAACATTGGTGAGCATAAGGAATGACTTAGCCAAAAAGTCATCTTGATTATTCTTGGTAGGGGTAAACGTTAAGTGATGGCATAAGCAACTCATTTTAGTGACTTTGGTTTGATTTGTATTTGCAATTGCTATTTTACTCAAACATAAACATCTGAATTCTACAGCCAGGTAGCCCTATGATACACATGCTTTATGCCTACTCAGTTTTTGCTTGTTCTAAAAGTACTTTAGACAATTAATCTTAAACTTTAAGATGAAGGTCACCTTATCAACATATCTGTGCTTTCACTTATTTAGTTATAATCAAAACCTGTTCTGACACATGAAAGATGTTCTCATTATACCAAAAAATCTGGACTGGCATATTAATTTGAAGGCTACTCAAAAATCTTATTTTCATGCATAGCACTGCAGCATGGCCTTTCCCCCCCTCATGATTGCCTCGGTGTACCTGAAATGTGGTGTATACACCACACTAATCTCTTCTTTCTTTCTTAGTTTCTTTCCTCGCCAGGAGGAAAGAAGTCTCATCAACAGCGAGACCCATACAAAGCATTCCTTATAAAGAATTTTACTTCTTTAACAGAAAACAAATACAAAATTCATTAAAATGACATCTTGTACAATTTATATTTTAATAATTATCAAATCCCTGTTAAGATGGCAATTTACCCTTTTTCTTTTTTTTTTTTAACTGCTGAGCTATGAGGACTGGAAAAAAGAAAAGAATAAATAAGATATAGGAATAAAAGAATCCAAAGGAGGAAAAGAATGAGAGAGATGTTAGAGGAAAAAAGAATGTCCTAAAATGATGTCTTATATCCATATATTCTTCTCAGCAGTCTCCAGTGACTCCTTCTGATTTACTAAAGTCTTTAATTTTTCTTTATTTTAATACTGAAGTAGTATTTGTTACATTACATATCTAAGCATACATTGTACTAACATAGCCATGAAATGATGGTTCACAGCAGTTCATTTACTTCTGAATTTGACACATTCTTACATTATAGTACCATCCCCATGAATTTGGTAGATTATAGACTCAGTGACCACTTTGCATGATACAATTGCCTTTTTTCTAAACAAGAAGGAAGGCAAAATGAAGGAGAAAATTTCTACACATAACGGCTTTCTGAGAACAATTTTTTTTTAATTATGTAAGTCTTAAATCAGTAAATTCTTTGGGACTGTTCTTGAATGACATAATCCAAACATAATCATAATTAGTCAACTACAGTGAAATTACAGCTGCTCTACACAATAATATACACATGGTTATACATTTTTTTTAAAAAGACAGGCTCCGATTCAAGCTTATGTATCCCTTTAGTGAAAGAAAAAAAGAAACATGTTTCATCTTTGGCAAGAAATGTACAAAAATTAACAATATTTGTAAAAAATATTCCCCCACTGTATCTATCTATCTTGTGGTTGAATAATGACTCAGACCATTGTTTCTCAACTCAGCATGAAACATAAAAGCATTATGTACCTAGATCATTAACCTGAAGAAGATCAAGAAGGAATACAATATAGAGGAGAACAATTAATTCCTCTAGAAAAAGATGTTAGCTACAATTTATTGAGAACTTACCCTCTGTTAGATATAGTACTAAATATTTTCTATCTATGACATTGTTGAGATGAAATTAAATGGTGCCAGAGCCAATAGGTGGCAAAATGGGGACAAAATCCACCACATCATTTGATTGCTCAGAACCAACTGGCTTTGCTTGCTCAGCCCAGTGCTTCCTGAGTAGAATACACAAGGGACAAGAAGGTAGATTATGGTATAAAGTGCTGCCCAGACAAGCTAACCCTTGCAGCAGGCTCTGACATTTTCAGAAATATCTGGGATGGAGGGAAGGAAGTAGATAGACATAGGGAGATGGAATCAATTTATACACCTAGGCTAATTGTTTTAGTGCTCACGTAAGTGGCCCAGAGAACATGGCTGGGATGATACCAGCCTAACTTCCAACAGATTAAGAGCCTGTGGCCTCCTCTCTCAGCTCTACCCCCAAATAGAGTTTCTCAGCCAGAGAAACAGGGCTTTATCAATGACCAGAGACTCAAAGGTACACCCAGCATTCTGACCCCCCCAGCACCATAGTCTATACATACTGACAATATTAGACTGACTGGCCAAACACCTTGCAACCTTCTTCTCTTCTATCGGCTATGGATAAAATGTTCAAGTATCTTCCCTGAAAGGTCAGTTGGCATGATTTCTACTTGATCACATCAGCTACTGGGTGTACAAGCTGTTGGTTGTCAGATGATACCTCTGCCTGTGAATATACCAGGCAATGGGCAGGTAGTATGTATTTAAAAGACTTTTATGAATATTTTAGTTTACATTTGTTTAATCTTTGAAAAATAACTCAGAATTTTCATATTAAGCATAAATATTCTAATTCAAGTGTACATTAAAATAATTATTAGAAAAAATAAAAAAATAATTAGTAGTATTATTTTTACTGATGAATCTGGGCAAGACCCTGATGTTATACATAATCTGCTTATAACCATCCAAAACTTTGATTTAGTCATGAAATCTTTCTTTCTTTCTGAAGAGTCTGTTTATTTCATGCCATACCATTTTATAGGGGAAGCCATTGAAGCACAGAGGGATTAAAGGATTTCTTTCAAACAAAACCCAAATTTATCTCAGCTTCCCTTTTGAACTCTGGACTTTGAACATGCAATTGAAGTAACTCCTGACAGTGGGGAGAGACAGATATTGCCACCAGCAGTGGGTTGGGATTGATGAAAAAGCACCCCAGAAGTGAACCCCAAGGTGAGAATAGCAATAAACATTTTGTAAAGTGCCTGCATAGTCTTTTTATTTATTCCCTTTTCTACATAACTGAGCTTTAAATATTCTGATTTTCTTTAAACCATGAAATAGGAGAGGAAGTCCACAAGTCTATGCTTGGGTTGGGGGGTACTGACATGTAGCCAGCAATGGTGAGATGTGAGTGGTCATCAAAAGGTGTCAAAAGAAGTTGAACCTCATGAGATGAGAGTTAACATTCTCAGGTCCTGCCACAACTCTTGTGCAGAGAGCGCATCTTAATAGGGATATATTTGAATTGTGTTTTATTATGAGAAATAGCTGTGGGCACTGATACTCAGACTTTTGGTACACCCAATGAAGCAGTAAACTTTGAACCTGGAAATCTATAGTCTGAGGGATGAAAGAATTTCCTTATATGGAAACAAGGCCTACCCGGAATGCTGGCACTGTCCCCACTAGCCTAGTGGCAGTGAGTTAAATCATTCTCTGTTCTTCGTAGCTGTAGATTGACAACTCAACTTAAAACATCCTTCAAAAGAAATAAAGGGACACTAGGCTTGGGACTATTTGTGTATTCTCAATTTGGAATATAACACTTGAACAAACAGATAGGAAATTTGAGTGAACCCAACTGAAAAAAATGGACCTGAATCATCATTCTTGCTAATAGTGGAACCAGAGACCAGCCTTTGTGGTCTATCTTAGCTGATCAGCACTTTATTTTCAACTCCTATTTGAGCAGTCTGGAGTCTATCCAACTTCAGTATTTTATTATCTCACCACTATTTTGGCACTAATCTCTTGGCTTCTGATCTGGCTATAAATCAATTTAGTTCATACCTGACTCTTAGTTAAAAGAAAATTTTTTCACTTGGGAATTATGTAGAGACAAAATAAAACAAACTTTGGTCTGGAGGAAGGGAGACAATGTTTCCTTTATTCATTAAAGCATCAATTTGAACTGTCCTTATCAAGCTATCATTTATTACCAATACTTGAAGTCTCTGTGACTCAATCCATGTACACACCATCAGTCATCTCCGAATTTAGGAATGCCATGCTACTTCAAGCTCCTTTGCAACATTTTTCTATAGTTTCAGACCACCTGGAATGCTACTTTTCTAATTACATCAGACACAGCAGAGTTATAAACTTGTGTCATTTGAATCCCAACAGAACTGAATCCAAGTCATTATTCGAATGAATGAATGTATTCTATTTCATCTGTTACCATAGGCAAATCTTGAAAATCCAAAGATTATTTTGATTTAGGATTTAAAGGTAACTGTGGGAAAAAAAAAAATTGAACTTGATCTTAAGTTAGCCAAGTGTTACTTACATTAAGGCAACATTTGAGAGCAATCGGGTAGCATTTTATAAATTCCTGCCTAAATCCTGTGGGATTTTAATTTAATACTAAAGTGGATGTCCTCTCAAATTGAAGTTTTTTCAGCATTAGGTTTAGACTGTGAAACAGAAATTTATTTTACTGCTGTAACTGAGTTTAGAATGCATAAAGAAACTGATCATAACTAGCCCAATAACACATTTGGTGAAGATGTTTTATTTATTCATTTCCACCTATATGTTCAAAGTTAAATATTAATGTGTGTTCTTGATAAGCAAACTAAGAGCACATAATTTTTAACTTTGATCCTCACTAGCAGATAAACCATGTTGAGATATATTGAATGAACACCTGAGAGAACCTTGTCTTTTTGTAACTAATAATTAAATCTACTCTTCAACCATATTGGAAAAACTTCCTGTTTTTCTGTTGAAACACAGAAAATATCTAAAAAATATTTTATCTTATTGAAAATGAATAAAAACTTTCAACCTGGTTTCTCCATTATAAATCTTCTGCCCAGTTAGTGAAAGACATAGATCTTTATCTCTACTTAATTGTCTAACGCAGTCTTTATCTTTGGTCTCCTGGACAATTATCATTGCTCTTTCTTCCCCACATTATAACCTAAACTTTGGAAAACTAGTTGGTAAGAAAATTAGTAAGAATTCAGGACTCAACTGTTTGATATGACACTTGCTTCCATGGCTTTAGAGTGAAGAGGAGAAAGCCAGTTTGAAGTTTAGCATACTTTTTTTCTTTTAAAAAATAATACTAAGACAAAGAAGCATAGATTTTAATCTAAATATAATCTTCTCATATGAGTTGAGAAAGCAGTATATATAATTCATGGAGACTTAAGAAATCAGCAACATCAAAAGCTGCACAAGACATGTAGAAACTGTACAAGAAACAAAGGAGGAAAGAGGGTCATTGTTCCTCACCTAAAACCCAGCTCCTCAGGGGAAGTCAGAAGAGTGACGGGAAGGAGAAAGAAACACAGTCACTTGCCTTTTATACCAAAAGGAGTTGATGGTGAATTAATTAATATCTTCTCTCTCTCTCTCTCTATTTTTTAGCTTTATGTTTTCATTGCCACAGACACAACAAAAAAATTGTAAGATAATTTTCCCTCCAGCCTATTGGCAGGGCCGTTAGGGCTTTTTGTTCTGAATTATCCAGTTCCTGGCCTTCTGTAGAATGGATGTCTGCCCAGATTTGTGCGGCATGGCAGGTGGTAGAGACCATACTCCCACACTGACTGAGAGAAGGCAGGATGTCAGAGGAGATGGCCGTGCAGTGTAGTATTTGCAGCATCAGTGCCAGACTTGGTAAAGGACAAGCAGGGGCACTGCTCTGTTTCAGAGAAGGAGGAATGGGAGCCACATGAGCCATTGCAGATGGCCAACATGGGCTGAGGACAGGATGGGCAAGATGAGTGGGAGAAGGGCAACAGTCAGAACTGATATCAGACTTCTCACTCATTCTCTCAAGTAGAAGTTCAGAACCAGATTTAATTTGATTTTGGCAAAACAAAACAAAATAAAATATATTCTTATAAAGTGTCCTGGAGCAATTCATACTGTTACACTGTGAATACCTCATTAAACTGAGTTGACTTTCATAACTAATTCAGACCTACTTTTCCCTGAGTTCTGTGTGGTTCCCCCAAAAGTTACTACATTCTTTAGAATGTTTTTAGAATGTTTAGGAACTCCAATTATCTTAGGAATAGTTCCCAGACATCAGAGTTTCTATGGACATATATTTCTCTCAGTTATTATGTTTGACAATTCGGAACAGAAGAGTCTCCGGCCATAAGAACTGAAGGACTAGGAGCAACATTTATGTTCTGAACCTCCCCGTCTTTATGTTTACTCTGTACCTCTTAAATTCACTGTTCCTGGAGGCTTTTAAGTTTGTGATAGTTTTATTTTAACTGTGGAAACTTTGTAAAATTATTCTCAAAGAAAGAATGTGTATATTTTCCAGCAATGGGAATGATAGGTCCACTCTAACAATTACAATAAGCCAAATAACAGGCTTAAGATAGGAACCGTTATACTTGTTATAGTTGTTAAGATGGCAAATAAAGATCCAGGACAAAAGAAATGACACTATGAAAACAAAGTTCTGCTTCACAAATATCCTCCAATAATGGAATTCATTATATAAGGTATATAACAATACAATACTGTCAGTGTGAATTCTGAACCATGCACACAGTTCTTTTCTTACTCTACCAATTTGGATGTGGATCTATTGAAATATGTGAATGGTCAACCAACTTTGTCTTGAAATACTTGTGTGCTATATATACAAGGTGGCAAATGCCAGAATAGAAAGTGTGCTTTTTCCTACACTGATGGAAATCAGGCAATGATTGTTCCATGAAAGTGTAAGAATATGCATGTGATTTTTCATTGTATTGATTCCTCTCTCCCTTGAAAAACATACTCCCACTTTATTATCATAAAACAATTACAGATTGCTCTGTGTTATATATAGCACTATTAATTTGTGCTTAGTTAAGGGTAACTATCCTCTTATTGGATGTTAAAACAGAGCTCAATATATTTAAGGCATGTGAATAATTTTTTACAAAAATCTTCCTGTACATCTAAAATTTAATGAAATAAATATTTTCTATAGCTATTCTTCATTAAACAAATAACCAAGAGAATAGACGATATTTATAATTATGATCTAATAAAATGTGTTTTTTAAAGATTTTTTCTAAAGCTGCAATAACAATTATTCAATATGTCTCATTCAATGGAATGAAATAATTTATAAAAAAGGACGTTGGTTTTCCTCATATATAGTTTTCATCTACATAAAATCCTGACCTAATGTCTGATTTTTAGCAGTTATTTATAAATGAACTATATTCACGGAGAAGTTATGCACACCTGGTAAATTATGAAGTCAATTGTTCATTTTGCCCTCTTATTGAGTGTCACACGATTGCTGAGCAAGCAATTCAATTATGCTTCGGGGCTGCAGGTGAAAATAAAGGTCCACTTGAGGTGGTTTCCATGCTTTGGCCCCGTGACAAAAAATAATCAAGATCTGATATTCAACCTTTTCCCACTCAAACCATAGTTTTGAATTGAAATTGAATGTACAAAATGTGAAATTATGTTGCCTTTTAAACTTCGGGAAAAATATCATATTGCTGCCTATACAAACATAACATTGCTTGCTGGGTGGTGTTATGTTGGGATTCTATACGTGAAGTGACAAGCAAAGAAACATGACTCCACTCTATGTTCCTATGTCCCCAAAAATGCATTGCACTGATTGGAAAACAAACAAACAAACAAAAAAACAGTTATTTTCAATCTTCATTCCAGGACTCACTGAAAAAGAGTCAAAACCCACCTTCTTTTTTTTTCCCCGTAAAGAAACTTGATAGTATTGAGTAACATAGACAATTAAGGCATATTTTAACTTTATATAAACCATAAATTATATATACATATATATGATTATTATCAGAAAAAGAAACTAAGTTAAAGCTTTTGAGGTAAACCACTTCACTATTTTTTTAAGTCAGGAACCACTAACTTTTATATTCTTGAGAAAAAGATATTTTTAATTCCCCTAAAGCTTTCCCACCTTTCAGAGATACGTGTATTCATGAACAATGAGAAACAAACTTCTGATGCTAATTCTGGTAGGTAGGTTTCAAAATGGAAAGCATGGCTTAACTGAGAAGAGGAAGCATTTACCCTTCTTGTTAGAGACCCCTAAGAAAGTAAGCAAAACTAGTCATGGGGATGGCACTGACTTCCAGTGAGTGCTGTTAGACAAACCATGAGCTATTTGCCTGGAGCTCAGGTCTATGGAAGTGAGTACACGGAATTATAATGCAAATATTTTTAATTATTATTTTTTAAATATAAAACTCTTATACTATAATCTGTTTTTTGACATAGTATAAAATAAAGCACATTTTTTATTATGATGTCATATCTAAACTTGCAACTCAAAATTCACTCCTAATACTAAGGACTGGAATCTTGAAAAATTGAAATATTTCTAAAAGCTCCTAAGCCTTAGATCTTATATTAATATGTAACTGCCTACTGGAATTGTCACCTCAAAGTGTCAAGTCTAATAGTGGATTTTTATTCTTGCATGTATCTACCTGTTTTCCTAATTTATGTATTTATGATCAGAACTTCTCTCCTACACATCATCCCTATACTTCCATCCAACCCTCTTCCCTACCTTACCCTCAAGACTATCAGTCATTTCCTATCTATTTTTTATCATGGAAGGCATTCAGTTTCACATATTTCTCTGTTTTCACTGTGCTCAGTATTGCCATATACATTTTGTGAAAAATTACACTTTGTAAAATTATTACAAAATTAGTACATATTCATTATGAAAACTTGAGCCATGCAGAAATTTATAGGGATAAAAATAAAAACCTAGTGCAATCTCATAACTAAGAGAGAAACAATTGCTTTTCATATATACATATTAGATTTTGGATAATTAGACCCTGTATAACACAGTTCCAAATCCCAATTTTTTTTGGAAAAATATTTTCCCATCATTATTATTATTAAACATCATTTAATAGCTGGCTAATATTCTATCTTGGGGATGCACCACAGATTTTTTAAACCATTATCTTCTTCTAAAGCAAACCTATTTTAGGGTTTGGTTATGAATAACTTTATAAGGAACAATTTTAAAACAAATTTGTTTGAATTTCTGATTACTCATGTTTGTTTCCTAGAAATGAAATCACAGAGTTGAAAACTATGAATGTGACCAGGGTATATAATTAGTATAGTCTATAATACTATACTAATAGTATGCTTCTTAAAGTTGTCAGTGTGAAGTGGGGAGTTTGATTATAAGACCCCTTGCAGAGAAAAATGACAACCACAAGAATGAATATTCACTGTTTTTATAAGATTAGGATGAAGAAAACAGTTGCTCAGGAATCCATAGCTTTTTAGGAAACTGGGTTCAGAGTGGAATGGTCATTCTTCAAATGCAGGATACTGGGATCTAGCGCCTAGTGTTCCAGAAAAATATTTCTAAAGTAAAGGAAATAGTGACACCTGCATGGCTCAGTCAATTAAGGGTCTGCCTTTGGCTCAGATCATGATCCCAGGGTCTTAGGATCCAGCCATGGATCAGGCTTCCTGCTCAGCCGGAAGCCTGCTTCTCCCTCTCCCACTCCCCCTGCTTCTGTTACCTCTCTCACGGTCTCTCTCTCTTTGTCAAATGAATAAATAAAATCTTTGAAAATAAATGAAGTAAATAGTGAATTGTAGGGTTTGTTTCTTAAAACTATCAGTGCAGTAAAATTACCTCTATAGGGACCATGAGCAAAGAAAATCAGTCTTTGGAGGTATATGGATTTGTAATAATCCAAAGAGCAGTCCTAGACTAGAGATTGAGGAAACGGTTCTCCATAAATCTCACCTCATAAACACGCTTCTGCGGGGAGGGAACGGCAAAGAATTCTGACAGTAGGACTAGGAATGCACACAGTTTATACTATAAAGAGCTACATGGAGCTTCCGTGCCTCTCTAACCAATCCAGAGGATTTTCCAGAGCTAGAAGACAGCTAGAAGGGGGCAGTAAGGAGGCCTCTATGCCATGGGTCCGACAGAATTTTCTGCTCTTGAAACACCTGGTGGCAAAGTACCCAGAAAAACAACTGACTACAAAAGTTGTTTGCAAGAGTGCGCCCTCTCTTGGAGGAGTGAAGAAAACTCACTGTTAACGGGTCTGGTACTCAGGCACCCCCATAGATCATGTTACTTTTTTTTTTTTTTTTTACTTCTTGATAGATGATAGAACTTCTTGAATTTCTGACTGGCAGACTTTCCTTCCAATGCCTGCTGTGAAACATTGCTCAAGGACCTCCAAAAATATCTGCATTTCCAGAGCACAGCTATTGCAGGAGATAAGTGAGGCCTATCTAGTTGGCCTTTTTGAACAAAACAATTTGTGTGCTGTCTGTACCAAATGTGTAACAATTATGCCCAAAGACATCCAGCTAGTAGCTGCATACATGGAAAATGTACTTAAGAACTCACTATGTGGGGTTGTGCCTGGGTGGCTCAGTGGGTTAAGCCTCTGCCTTCTGCTCAGGTCATGATCTCAGGGTCCTGGGATCCAAGCCCATGTCTGGCTCTCTGCTCAGCGGGGAGCCTGCTTCCCCCTCTCTCTCTGCCTATTTGTGATCTCTCTCTGTGTTAAATAAATAAATAAAATCTTTTTAAAAAAAGAATTCAATATGAGGGGAAACATTTCATTATTTTAAAAAAATTCTTTTCTTCCTGTTACTGAATTTTTCCCCCCATGAGGTCAAAAGGTACCTAGAAAAAATAAGGGATAGAAATTGGGTATTGGCAGTTTTTCCATTTTTCTTTGTGTGTAGATTTTTAATATAAGTGTGGGGATGTAGAGCATTAATATAAGTCAAAACATTTCAGTAAACAAATTTTAGCAGTTCAACTCTACAATAATTATAAATCAACCTGTTATATTTTTCTGAGCAATTTTAGCATTTAGATTTTTTCAAAACAAGTATATTTCTAATTGACAGCAAGTAAATGATATTTGTAGTATTTTTATCATACAGATTCTATTCATTTTTTGTGCCTGGGTGGCTCAGCTGGTTCAGTGTCTGCCTTCGGCTCAGGTCATGATCCCAGGGTCTTGGGATAGACCCCTATAAACTGTTTTTAAAAACAGCTGTATGGAGAGCAAGCTTAAAGCTCTCTAAAGTACTTAACCACACAACGCGTTTGATAGGGTGACCACCTGTACAAAGAGACAACACAAATCACTACACATATGTAAGGATAAAACTTCTAGAAAATATACTCTGGATCCACACTAACACACAGAATAGGGCATGAAAAAGTTCTAAATTTGTATGTCACTAGAAAATAGATAATAATTATAGTCTGAAAAATATGAAATTATGTTAACTGTAGCCATAGAAAATTTTCAATTTAGCACTCATAGTGTTTTTCACTTAATCAATGTGTCTTTTGTCAAATGCTGTTAAGATTTGTTCTCCTAGGAAATGAAGTCATTGGATCAATTCAATATCATACACCAATTATACTTTTGGATTAAGAGTAGTTGTTCCAAATCCAGTATGGTAGTGTTCAATTCAGTAAAAGCAATTTGATAAGGGACTTCAGTAGAAGAACCTGTAGCTCTTTGATGGTTTCGACTCTAGTTAGGATGGATTCAAAGATTCTCCTTGTGCTCAATTGTAAAGCCATAACCCCTGCACAAACAGAACTTTTATTCTTTTGTTTTTAAAATCTGGAAAGAAAGCATCAAGACCAGTATGAAACCAGGCCCTTGGGTCCTTAAGAGCCTTGTTTCTGGTGTTCTCCAGTGTGTCCCCCATGTTCTGGCTGGCCCCACAAACATAGATTTTTTTTGTTTTACTGTTTGTCCTTTTAAATAATATTTTTAAATAAAACTTAGGTTAAAAAAAATTTAGGAGACTCCAAAAGTATTCCTGTGACCATATTATGTGACCGTTGCTACTAGTTGTAACTCTTCCGCTGGTATTTACACCCAGTTCTTTTATAACCATCAAGGGACACAGGTTAGAACTGAGCTAAGGTACATCACCAATTCATGGCCACAGTGTTGAGGTCCTCAGAAAGATCACCAACTTCTCCAAATATTTTGTGATGATTTTAGGCTATTTACACAAGGTTTTGGAAAACATGGGAATTGTCAGATGAGAGATAATGTAGCTTTATTTTGCCTGCTCTTCAAGTGAAATATTGACCCAGATATATAAGAATTTGTTCAAAAGCAAATAGGCTCAAGAGTTAGAAGTAAATTAAAATAAATTAATGCGATTTTTTATCTAGAAATAAAATTTACTCCATTAAATAACTCATCCAGCAGAATTATATATCCCTAAAAGTGGGTGTCATAAAGACCCTGTTTACCATTATATCTTCAAGCATAGGGTTACCCTAAAATATAATAAACATTCAATAAATATTTGTTGAACAAAATGACAAAATAAATGTGCATTCCTTAAAGTCTACAGAGATTAATAAATTGATGAGGATGAGAAGACTTCACAATTTACAACTGTCTTAAACAAACTTGTAACAGAGCATTTTACTCTGAGTTTTAGAAGCAATGTATTATTTTTTAATTGAATTTGCACATTTGATCATAGTGTGTATAAGCTTATGGGTATTATCAGTTTGTGATTTTTTTTTAAGATTTATTTATTTACTTGAGAGAGAGAAAAATCACAGGGGGTGGGTCAGGGGGAGAGGGAGAAGAAGACTCCGTGCTGACCCAGGCTTGATCCCAGGATCCTGAGATCATGACCTGAGCCAAGGGCAGGTGCCTAACTGACTGAGCCTCCCACACTCCTGGTTTGTGTTCTTTTTTAGGGAATTGTGATTTTTTTTGCTAGTTTTTCTTAAGAAGTTCTTGGTAAAATTTCTTATCAGTTTTTACTTTGTTTTTACATAATTAAAAATTATTTGTATTTACTTTTATATCAGGCCTTTCCTCAGTTTTGAGAAAGTAATATTAATTTTTATATTAGCTTGGTTAAAAATAAATTCAAGGGGCGGGGCGCCTGGGTGGCTCAGTGGGTTAAAGCCGCTGCCTTCGGCTCAGGTCATGATCTCAGGGTCCTGGGATCGAGCCCCACATCAGGCTTCTTGCTCAGTGCGGAGCCTGCTTCTCTCTCTGCCTCTGCCTGCCTCTCTGCCTGCTTATGATCTCTGTCTCTATGTCAAATAAATAAATTTTAAAAAATAAAAATAAATTCAAGGGGTTACTGGGTGGCTCAGTTGGTAAAGTGTCTGCCTTCGGCTCAGGTCATGATCTTAGGGTCCTGGGATTGGGCCCTGCACTGGGCTCCCTGTTTGGCAGGAAGCCTGCTTCTCCCTCTCCCTCTGCTGCTCCCTCTGCCTATGCTATCTTGTTCTCTCTCTCAAATAAGTAAATAAAATATTTTTTAAAATTATAAATAAAAATAAATTCAAAAGCGTGTAAGTAGCATTTGGATAAATTTCCCACAATTTTTCATAACTTTATTGATATAATATAAATTGTAACCTTAGTTGCTAATTCATTATTGAAATATATTTCTATGTATGAATGTATAAAGTGTACGACCTGTATCATTGTGTAAAAATTGTCATCTATTTGTATTAAATTTGAGTACAGTAGAAGATTTAATTTTTATATTACCTCATATCAAAATCCTTTGCTAAGAGAAGTTCTTGAACTTATTTGATTATGGATGAATTTTTAAATTTTTCTTTTTTGGACAACCTATGGAATGGGAGAAGATATTTGTGAATGACATACTTAATAAAGGGTTAGTATCCAAAATATATAAAGAACTTATACAACTCAAAATTTAAAAAAACAACAAAAATAATCTGATTTAAAAATGGGCAGAAGACATGAACAGATATTTCTTTAAAGAAGACACACAGATGGCCAACAGATACATAAAAAGATGCCCACTATCACTGCTCATCAGAGAAATACAAATCAAAACCACAATAAGATACCATCTCACACCTGTCAGAAATGACCAAAATAAAAAAAAAAAACATAATAAACAATGTTGGTGAGGATGTGGAGAGAAAGGAACTCTTATGCTCTGTTGGTAGGAATACAAACTGGTATAGCCATTGTGGTTGGTGGTTACCAGAGGGGAGGTGGGGGGTGGTAAGTGAAATAAGTAAAGGGGATTAATAGTACACTTATCATAATGATCACAGAGTAATGTAGAGAATTATTGAATTACTATATGGTACACTTGATACTAATATAATATTATATGTTAGCAGTACTGGGATTAAAAAAAATATTTTTTGTAGACAACATGTGTATTGAGTACAATGGAATACAAGAACTGATATAAACCAGACAAATTTCTTTTGATATTGCCTAGAGTTTACCTTACAAAACAAAGAATCATTACTTCTGAGTTGATAAGATTCTAAAACTGAATTCCTTAAGTTTTGCAACTAATAAAAAGACTTAAAATAAAGCTCAAAAAGGGTACATTAAAAGTTAAGTAATTAGCTCTTTTGTAGCCTTCTTGTTTTGGCCTATAATAGATTTCAATTATTATGTTTTAAACTAATTGAAATCAATCAAATTTTCGTAATGTATAATATTAATTTTGTTTATTCTAAAAAGAGGCAAATATAGTAATTCTGTCTTTTTTAAAAATCTAGACAGTTTTCTCAGTATAAAACTCTCAAATTTCAGCCTTTCATTTCTTTTCCATGTAAACACAGTCAATTGAACTTAACTTGGTATTTGCATATTTGTACATATGAAGGAAAAAAATAACATTCTTGTTTAAGTTTTTTTTTTAATTGACTAATGCACAAATCACTAGATGTGTTTCATTTTAACTATCAAATTCTAGGAAATACATGGAGAGGCACAAAGATTTTTTTAAAATTACAAAATAATTACCACATTGATAATTATAATGGCGAGAATTTGTTTAGATTTCCTGTATCATAGATCCTCTTCTATTTGCTATGTACATATATTACAGCATTTGACACTCCAGGAAAACTCATAGGATATTGTCATTTTCTGCATCCTGTTAATGGTCACACAGCTACTAAATAGTACAGCCTAGATTCGCATGCATGTCTACCTGATTTCAAAGCATATGCCATTTCTCATCCATGTCATTCTTTAATTCTAAATTGTCCATTCACGTTAACATTTAGTAGAAAACTAGAGGTGATGATCTCAGGTATATAAGAAGACAAAATCACATATTCCATCAGAGATTTTGGTTAGAGAGGAATTGGTGAGCTGTGCTGATTATCGCAACAAATTTTATCATTCTTAGTCCTTCTACAGGTGACATTAAACCTAGACTTCAGATGGCTATCTCTCAGAATGGGTGAATTGAGTTTCCAAGTAGAGGAAACAATACCCTCACTATTGTCCAAAAAAGGTAATCTTTCAAAGTAGCCCAACAGAACCACAGAGAATCAGAATACAACTCTAAAGCTGAAATCTAATGTGACTTGCTTGGGACTGTGGGCACCACAACCTGCATCCACTTTGCAGGCAAAACAACGGACTCATGCCATGTTCCTTTAAATTCTCAAACAATGACAACATTTCAAAATGTTTTCCATTATAATCTTCTTGCTACAAAAGTGAGAGATTATTACTATGATATTAATCATTGATACAATCAATATTTACATTGATTTTGTACTCATAAAGTTCAAAGGAAAATGCACCTTAAATATGAACAATGGTATTTCTCAAGCTGATATTCTATTTATTAATCAAAATAATGGGCCATAGTACCTGGAATCAGAAATGAAACGTGGGTTGTGTATATCTGCACATCAGGACTTAGACAAACCAATAAAAAATCCAGTATCCAGGGGCATCTAGGTGGCTCAGTGGATTAAAGCCTCCTCTGCCTTGGGCTCAGGTCATCATATCAGAGTCCTGGGATCAAGCCCCACATCCGGCCCTCTGCCCAGCAGGGAGCCTGCTTCCCCCTCTCTTGCTGCCTGCCTCCCTTGCTGCTTGTGATCTCCCTCTCTCTCTCTCTCTCTCTCTCTCTCTGTCTGTCAAATAAATAAATAACATCTTTAAAAAGAAAAATCCAGTATCCAGAACAGCAAAAGATGTTTTATGGAAAATCAGGACAGCAGAAGGCAAGTAGTCAAATATCTAAAGATATGCCTAATTTAATAGCCAGTAGCAAATAAAGAATACCATATCTAGCTTTGCAATACTATTTACAGATAGACTCCTAAATGCAAGTTTCCAAATTAATATAAATTGATTCTAATAATGTATTTTAAGTGAGTAACTAGAGATGAGAACTTCCATTTTAGACTTATACTGCCATTTGTTTTTAAGTATAGATATTTAAGAAAATACTACATATCCTTTAGTGAAAAACAGTAAAAGTAAGACAAATTGAAACCTCAAATGTGGGTTATGATATAATGTACCTAGAAAAGTGAAGAGATTTGATCTAAGCATACTTGCAAAGCTGAAAGAAAATTTAGTCACATGTTATATTAACAGCAGTGCTGCTGAATATAAATACCCAAGCTACGATTTAGTTTTGGAAACTGTTAGGATCCCAATATTGTTTTACAAAAGCAAATCATTTAAAGAAGAAAAATTACCACTAGCTGAGTACCCTTAAATGCTGTTAGTTTATGAAATAGTCTCTGAAAAACCACTTAGTCACTGATAATGACAAATCTTATTTATGTACTTTCACAATATAGCTCAGTTTATTTCTGAATACTGTCTTTTCA
Source organism: Mellivora capensis (assembly GCA_004024625.1). Classification (NCBI taxonomy): domain Eukaryota; kingdom Metazoa; phylum Chordata; class Mammalia; order Carnivora; family Mustelidae; genus Mellivora; species Mellivora capensis. The sequence continues at coordinate 28,328 of PISX010010623.1, forward strand.
TAATGGAATTCAATATTGATTAAGCACACAATTAATAAATCAATTTAATTCTAAAGCATTGATATTTTTTTCCAGTGAGCTATCTTTTTTCAATTGAGAAATGTGAATTTAAGATTGCCTGTCATTTGTTCTCGGAAAAATTGATAAATTATTTACAGCTTGTTAAAATTTGAGTTTTCTAACAGAGGGATCCCTTTCCCTCCATGGAAAATATATTTATTTTAAAAATATGTACATTATATACAATATATAAAACATATGTGTCATATAGAGGTAATATATACATAGGTGTATAGGTACATACACAACTTTTTTTTAAGATTTTTTTTTTTAGAGCAGTTTTAGCTTTATATCAAAATGGAGAAGGAAGTACAGAGACTCCCCCTTTACCTCCTGTCCCTAAATGTGCATAGCCTCCCTCATTATAAATTATTATAAATATCATTATAAATATCATTCACCAAAGTGGTCCATTTGTGCAATTGATGAAACTACAGTGACACACCATAATCATGCAAAGTCCATTGCTTACCTTAGGTTTCATTTTTGGTGTTGAACATTCTATGAATTTGGACAAATATGTAATGACATCCATCCATCATTATACTATCCTAGAGAGTATTTTCACAGCTCTAACAATCCTACCTATTCGTCTCCCCACTCCCACCCTTATTCCTGGCAACTACTTATCCTTTTACTATCTCTAGAGTGTTGCCTTTACTAGAATGTCATAGGATTGGATTCATACAAAATGTAGCCTTTCACATTGACTTCATTTAGTAATATGCATTTAAGGTTCCTCCCTGTCTTTTCACACCTTGATAGCTCTTTCCTTTATTTTTTCCCCCTTCTTCTCCTCCTTCTCCTCCTTCCTCTTCCTCTTCCCCTTTTTCTCCTTCTCCTCCTCCTCCTTCTCTCTCTCTCTTTCTCACTACTGAATAATAATCCATTGTCTGGATGTACTACAATTTATTTATCTATCTGTTCACCTACTGAAGGACATCTTGGTTGCTTCCATGTTTTGGCAAATATGAATAAAGTTGCTATAAGCATCTGTGCGCAGGTTTTTATGTGGACATAAGTTTTCAACCCCAATGGGTAAGTACCAAAGGGTATGATTGCTGGATCATATGATAAGAGTATGTTTAGTTTGGCAAGAAACTACCAATCTCTCTTCCAAAGTGGTTATAATATTTCACAATCCCACCAGCAATGAATGACAGTTCCCACTGCTCCACAGCCTCACCAGCATTTGGTGTTGTCAGTGTTTCAATTTTGGTCATTTGAACAGATGCATAATGGTAACTTGTTGTTTTAATTTGTATTTCCCTGATGATATATAATGTAGTTTATCTTTTCATACGCTTATTTGCCATCTGTATATGTTCTTTGGTGAAGTGTCTGTTAAGATCTTTGGATTTTTTTTTAATGTTGGGTTCTTTTGTTTCCTTATTGCTAATTTTTAAGAGTTCTTTGTATATTTTGGATGACAGTCCTTTATTGGATTTTTTTTTTTTGCCACTATTTCATCCCAATTTGGGGCTTGTCTTCTAATTCTCTTGGCATTGTCTTTTAATTTTAGTAGAGTCTAGCTTATCAATTCTTTCTTTCACATGTCTTTATGGGTCATATCTTTGGTGTTGTATTTAAAAGGAATCACCAGGGGCGCCTGGGTGGCTCAGTGGGTTAAAACCTCTGCCTTTGGCTCAGGTCATGATCCCAGGATTCTGGGATCGAGCCCCACATCGGGCTCTCTGCTCAGCGGGGAGCCTGCTTCCTCCTCTCTCTCTCTGCGTGCATCTCTGCCTACTTGTGATCTCTCTCTCTGTGTCAAATAAATAAATAAAATCTTTAAAAAATAAAAAATAAAAAAAATAAAAGGAATCACCACACCTATGATTTTCTCCTATGTTATCTTCTAAGAGTTTTAGTTTTGTATTGTACATTTAGAATTATGGTCCATTTTGAGTTAATTTTTGTGGAAAGTATAAGGCCTGTGTCTAGAGTCTTTTTTTTTTTTTTTTGGTGCATGGATGTCCAGGCTTTCTAATACCGTTTGCTGAAGAGACTATCATTGCTCTAGCACATGTACTTTTTTTGTAATAAAGTGATTTATTCCAGCCTTACCAAAATCAGAGTGTTCATAAAGACATCTAAAAATAACTTTATCTATTATAACAACAGTGTTCAGGAAGAATAGCTGGTTTTAGTGTTCAGCTTTTTTATTTTTCTCCATCAATAGTAGATAATCAATTTGAACTGATTTTCTTCTTTTCTAATGCATTTATTTTCCAGTGATTTATGTGCTCATTCCAAACAATTGGACCAAAGAAACCTCCACCCCTGAGCATTAAACATTTGATCAATATAAGAGTTTCATTGTAGAAAGTAGTGTTAAAAGTTTATTCATTCAGTGCACTCTTTAGAGATGATTAACTGTCTTTATTATATTAAAGCAAACCCAAAGCCATCTGCCAAAGGCGATTGTGTCCAAGCACTGAAACCATTTCATGTGAAAACTCATTTTCAGGCTCCTAATTATTTTTCATTATAGTGGCAGTGTGGAATAGATTGGAATTGGACAGTAATTGCCAGGTCTGAGCAGTGTGGACCATTGCAATGTATCAGTTTAGATGAAGTGTGACAAGGATACATCTAGCTACTATATAACTTCCATTAACCAACTTCCCTGTCCCTGATCATGTAACACTTCATAGAATGTGGTCAGCACAAGGTCATAATAATGGCTTTCTGACTGACTTCAAGTATTTTGTATAAGTGCAAGCTGTTAACCTCCCGTGTTAGCATTGTTTTAGGAATGTCCAGTTATTACAGTTGTCAAAAGTATCTATTTCTTTAAGAGGGACAGATAAACTTTTTTAAAGTACAAAGTTCAAGATCAAGTTTGACTTCTTTCATATATAATGATCTAAAAGGGAAAGCATGACAAAAATTACAATAATTTCATGTAATTTTAACTGATCAGTATTATACAGTCAATCCAGTATACTGATCATAAAAATTCTATCCAAGTAGAAAACAGTCTCAAATTATTTCTAAATATGCAACAAAGCAGATCATTTTTAAACAAACTTACTAGTAAAGTGAAACAGCCATACCTACAGATAAACTCTTTTCATAAATAAGTTTTCTGTACAGGGGTAACACTAACAATATTTGAATGACTCTCATCTGGGTGATCATACCCCCAACCCCCCCACCCATCAATGTCTGGAGACATTTTCGCTTGTTACAGAGGGCAGTGACCTGTTGGCATCTAGTGGATTGAGTCTAGGGATGTTACTAAACATTGAAAATGCACAGGATAGATTTCCCACAACAAAGACAACAAATAATTATCTGTCCTAAAATGTCAATAGTGTCAAGATTGGAAAAAAAGCTCTGGAATATATGTATTAACTTCCAATTTGTTGTTTCCCTGTTCCCCAAAATATAAAAATTATTTTTTAGTGATTGGCTTTTTAAAAATTTTTCCTGCTGTAGAACATATATACCCATCATCAATATAATTTAGTAATAATTTTCCCTTTATAATGCATTTTATTTTACCTAATATAAATTCATGCATATTACAAATTAGGATTTTTAACTCATGGCCCTTTTCTGCCCCTCAATTTTATTTCAAGATAATTGACCTGCTTCATGTGTAGGTTTAAGGTGTACAGTATTATGGTTTGATTCACATGTATTGTGAAAAGATTAACACAGTAGATTTAGCTAACCTGCATCATCTTATATGGATACAGTGAAAAAAAGAAAAAAAATTTCCTTGTGATGAAACCTCTTAGTAAATACTGTCTTAACAACTCTCCTAGATATCAAACGGTAGTTTTAAATATAAGCATCATGTTGTACATTATATCCCTGGTATTAATGTATCTGGTAGCTGAAAGTTTGTACGTTTTCACCACCTTTCCCCTTCCCCTATTCTTTGCCTCTGGTAGCCGGAAGTCTGATCTCTTTCTCTGTGAGGTTGGATGTTTTGTTTTGTTTTGTTTTAGAGTCCACATTTAAAGTGAAATCAAACAGTGTTTGTCTTTCTCTGATTTATTTTGCTTAGCATAGTGCCTTTAAGGCCCATCCATGTTGTCACAAATGGTAGGATTTCTTCTTTTTTTTTATGGCTGGATAATATTCTATCTTGTATATATATCATGACTTTTTTATCCATTATGGTGACTTAAGTTATTTTTATGTGTTGACTATTGTAAATAATGTCACCATAAACATGGAGGTGCTGATTGTCACCTCCATGGTGGGGATCCTGGTGATCAAAGCCGAATGACAGGGACTACCGACTGAGGATCAGTAGACGACTTTATTTCTCACAATCACTTCTTTTATACTTTATACAAGATCTGCTTACAAACAGGATATAGATTTACATGCAGGACGTGAGCTACATGTGGGATGTGGGTTACGTGGAGGATGTGGGCTACATGCAGGGTGTTGGCTAGGTGCAGGCAATCAAGTGTGACAAGTGAACAACAATGATCATCTCTTAGCTTTAAATGACAAGAGAAATTTAAGGATTCTCCACACTTAGCAGATGCATCTAAAGGAGGACATGAAAGCACTCCGGGGATCCTCCCAAGTTTATTCTGGGCGTCAGCCCAGGACAGCTCTTGCCTCCATCTCCTGGAGTTTTCTCACAGGATCCTACATGACCCCAGTCACATTGGCAAGGATCTGGGTTGTGTTCCAACAGCAGGTATCTTTTCAAATGATTATTTTCACTTTCTTTAGATATATTCTGAAAACTGGAATTGCTCGGTTGTATGGAGTTCTATTTTTCATTTTTTGTGGACACTCTCTACAGATTTCCATTGTGGCTATATCAATTTACAATGCCATGAACAGTGCACAGGATTCCCACTTTTCCGCATCCACACCAGCATTTGTTATCTCTTGTCTTTTTGATGATGGCCATTTTAACAGGTGTGAGGTGATATTTCATTGTGGCTTTAATTTGCATTTTCCTAATGACTAGTGATGTTAAGCATTTTTACTATGTATCTTACTGTGTATTTTCTTTAGAGGATTTGCCCATTTTTAAATTGAGTCCTTCTTCTCTTTTCCTATTGAGTTGTATGAGTTCTTTACATAACTTTGGGTATTAACCCCTTATCAGAAATATAGATTGTAAATATTTTTTCCCATTTCATAGGTTTCCTTTTCACTTTGTTAGTATTTATTTATTTATTTATTGCTGTGTGGGTGCTTTTTAGTTTGAGGTAGTCCTACTTGTTTACATATGATTTTGTTGCTAGTGCTTTAGGTGTCATATCCAAAAAATCATTACCAAGATTCATGTTAAGGAGCTTTATTTTTATGTTTTCTTCCAAAAGCTTTATGGTTTTAAGACTTATGTTTAAGCTTTTAATCCATATTTAGTTAATTTTTTGTGGGTGGTATAAGATACAGATCCAATTTCATTCCTGTACATGTGAAAATCCAATTATCCCAGCACCATTATTGAAGACTGTCTTTTCTCTATTGAGTATTCTTGGCTCTCTTGTCAGATATTAGTTGATCCTATATGCTTGGGTTATTTCTGAGCTTTTGATCCTGTCCTCTTGGTCTATTTGTCTGTTTTCATGCAAGTATCATACTCTTTTGATGATGATAGGTTTATGATACAGATTGAAATCTGAAAGTATGATGACCCCTGCTTTGTTTTTCTTTCTCAGAATTTCTTTCACTGTTCAGGATCTTTTTGGATTCCATATAAGTATTAGGAGTGTTTTTTTTTTTTCTACTTCTGTATAAAATACCATTGGAATCTTGATAGATATTGCATTGGATCTGTCGATAGTTTTTGGTAATATTGACATTTTTTTCATGGTTTTCAATACTTTCATCAATGTCTTATAGTTTTCAGTGTACAGGTATTTCACCTCCTTGGTTAAATTTATTCCTAGCCATTTACTCTTTCTGATGCCATTGTAAATGAGATTATTTTCTTGACTTATTTTTCTTATATTTCATTACTGGTATATAGAAATGCATCAGATTTTTGTATATTAATTTTGTATCCTGTCACTTTACTGAATTCATTTGTTCATTCTAACAGTTTTTTGATGGAGTCTTCAGGATTTTCCATTTATAGTCTCAAGTCATCTGCATACAGTGACAATTTTTCTTCTACCTTTTAAATTTGCTTTTTTTTTGCTTCTAATTGCTATGCCTAGGATTTCCAATACTATGATAAATAAAAAAGAACAAGAGTGGGCATTTTTATCTTATTCCTGATCTTAGAGGAAAACCTTCCAGGTATTTCGCTATTTAGTATGATATTAGCTGTGGGTTTGTCATATATAGTCCTTATTTTGTTGAGGTAATTTCCTCCCTACCCAATTTGTTGAGAGTTTTTATCATAAATGGACCTTGAATTTTGTAAAATACTCTTTCTATATGTGTTGAGATGATTGTATCATTTTTATCTTTCATTTTGTTGATGAAGTATGTAACACCAATTGATGTACAGTTGTTAAAACATTTTGGCAACCCTGGAATAAATCCCACTTGATCATGGTGTGTATGATCCTTTTCATGTATTATTTAAATTAGTTTCTTACTATATATTGGCCTGTAATTTTCTTTTTCCCTTCCTTCCTTCCTTCTTTCCTTCCTCTCTGTCTCTCTCTTCTTTTTCTTCATTTCTTCCTTTCATCCTTCCTTGTCTGATTTTGGTATCAGGCTAAGGCTGGCTTCATAAAATGTGTATAGGAGTATTCCCACTTCTTTGATTTCTTTGGAAGATTTTGAGAAGAGGTGGCATTAATTCTTCCTTAAGTGTTAAAATATGCTAGTGAACTCATCTGATACTGAGCTTTCCTTTGTTGGGAGATCTCTGATTCCTGATCTGATCTCCTTACTAGTAATTAGCCTATTCAGATTTTCTATTTCTTCTTGATTCCATTTTAGTAAGTTATATTTTTCTAGGAATTTTTGCATTTCTTCTAGGCTGTCAATTTGTTGGCATATAGTTGTTCATAGTAGGTTCTTATCTCATGTGAATATCTGTCATATCTGTGGTTATATCTTATTTTTCATGTATAATTTTGTTAATGTAGGTCCTTTCTCAGTTTTCTTTGATTAGTCTGGTAATGGTTTGTCAGATTTGTTTATCTTTTTCCTAGAAGTTTAGTTTGATTCATCTTAGTTGGTTCATCTTTCCTATTGTTTTCCTGTTCTCTATTTCTTTTATTTCTGCTCTAATTTTTACTATTTCCTTTTCCTTTCTTCTGCTAACTTGGACTCACTATGTTCTATTCTTTTTTTCTTCTATTTGTTTGTTTTTTTCCTTTTACTTATTTAAGGCACAGTTAGGTTGTTTATTTGGAATCTTCCTTGTTTCTTAATGAAAGTGTTTTTTGCGATAAACTTCTGTTTTAGAACTCCTTTTGCTGTGCCCCTGAAGTTCTGGTATTTGGTATTTCCATTTTCATTTGTCTCAAACAACTTTTTTTTTTAAATTTACCTTTTAATTTCTTCTTTGATATGTTCATTGTTTAGGAGACTGTTGTTTAATTTCCATGTATTCATGAATTTTCCAGTTTTCCTCTTGTTACTGATTTCTAGTTCCATGCCATTGTGGCCAGAGAAGATACTTGTATGATTGCAATTTTCTTGAATTCTAATTTGATTTAAGGTCTAACATATGGTCTATCTTAGAAAATGTTCCATGTGTGCTTGAAAATAAGGTGTATCCTGGTTCTGTTTAGAATGCTCTGTATATGTCTCTTTGGTCCACTAGGTTTGTACTGTTGTTCAAATGTGCTGTTGCCTTAGTAATTCTCTGTCTAAATGGTCTATCCATTGTTGAGAGTGGGATATAAAAATTCCCAACTCTTATTGTAATATAGCTGATTTATCCTTTTAGCTCTGTTAGTTTTTGCTTAATATATTAGGTGCTCCAATGTTGCTCCACAAATATTTATAATTGTTATACCTTTCTGACTTATTGACCACTTTATCATTGCATAATGACTTTCTTTGTCTCTTTATACATATTTAGTGTAAAGTTTATTTTGTCTAAGTATAGCTATACCTGCTTTTTTTGTTTTGTTTTGTTTGGTTTGGTTTTTTTGTTTGTTTGTCTTTGCTTTAAATGTTTTTTTTTTTCCATTCCATCATTCTCAGTCTATGAGTGTACTAGAGTCTCTTGAAGACAACATACTATTGGATCTTGCTTATTTTTTTTATCCATTCAGTGATTCTATGCTTTTTAATTAGATAACTTAATCTATTTATGTTTAAAGAAATTATTGGTGGGTGAAGACCATTGCCATTTTGTTATTTTGCTACTGTGTTTTTGTTGTTGTTGTATTGTTGTTTTTTTCCCTTCTTTTCTTTCTTTCTTTAATTTAATTTGATTTAATTTTTTGGTTGCTTTGGTGATTTCTTTTTCCTTGCCTTTTGTCCTGCAGTCTTTTTTGATGTTGTGATGTCTTTTTGGTATCACTATGCATTGACTTCTTTATTCTGTTCTTTTGTGTAATTACCATAGGATCTAACTTCGTGACTACCATGAGGCTAACATAAAATATCTTAAATTTATAGCACCCTGTTTTAAACTGATAACAACTTAACCTCAGTAGAATTTGTAAGCTTTACACTTTTTTCCTTCCCTTCACATTTTATGTTGTTGCTGTTACAATTAACATGTTTTATATATTGTGTAACTAATAGCAAATTATTGCAGTTATAGTTATTTTCATTATATTTATCTTTTAACTTTTAAACTAGATTTATAGGGGCACCTGGGTGGCTTAGTGGGTTAAGTCTCTGCCTTTGACTTGGATCATGACCTCAGGGTACTAGGATCAAGCCCTGCATCTGCTCTCTGCTCAGAAAAGGGCCTGCTTCCACCTCTCTCTCTGCCTGTCTCTCTGCCTACTTGTGATCTCTCTCTGTCAAATAAGTAAATTAAATCTTAAAAAAAACTAGATTTATAAGTGAATTATATGCCACTATTACTATATTGCAGAATCTATGACTCTACATTTACCATTACCAGTGAAATGTATACTAACTTTATGTTTTTATGATAACTGGTGTTCTTTTACTTCCTTTGAAAGAACTTTGTTTAAGCATTTCTTGTAAGACAAGTCCTGACAGTAATGAACTTCCTCAGTTTTTGTTTGTTCAGAAACGTTTTTCCCCTTGCTCACTTCTAGCTTCACAGTATACAGAATTCTTAGTCAACAGTTATTTTGTTTCAGTATTTTGAATATGTTATCCCATTCTCTTCTGGACCAAAACCTTTTTGCTAAAAAATCCACTGATAGTCTTATGGGGGTTCCCTTATATGTAACTTCTCTCTTTCCCCTTGCTATTCTTAAAATTCTTTCTTTGTCCTCTGACTAATTATAAAGTGTCTCAGTGCAGTCCTATATAGGTTCAATATATTTGGAATCCTTTAGACATCATAGATCTGGATGTCTATTTCTCCTCCCAGGTTTGTTTTCAGCCATTATTGTTTTAAATATACTTTCTGTCCCTTTCTCTTTCTCTTTTCCTTCTGGAAATCCCAAAATGCAAATATAGTTGTTGTTGTTGTTGTTGTTTTTTCCCCATTGTTACCCATGATTCCCATAGGCTTTCTTTACACTTTTTTCATTCTCTTATCATTTTTCTCTGCTAACTTGGTAATTTCTAATGCATTATCTTCCAGGTCACTGATTCTTTCTTTTGCATGTTTGAGTCAACTTTTGAAATTCTATTGAATTATTCAGTTCAGTTATTAAAGTTTTCAACCCTGGGACTTCTGTTTTTCCTAGGACAGGACTCAGGACCTAAACAGCTTATTATATGGAGACCCAAATCAGGTCAGTGTGTGTACTGAATTCTCTGGTCAGGTGAGGCCAGGTTTTGCTCTAAAGATGTAAGAAGCCACAGGCTCCACTTTCAGTTCAAGTACCACTGTAGGTACTGTTATTGAATGAGCTATGCAGCTTCCTGTGGGTACTGGTTAGGTTCTATGATCAGACAGACTAAAGGCTGTATTCAGTGATGAACAGGGCTACAAATTAGATTCCCTCCCAGGCACAGCAGGAAAAGCAGCTCTAAAGCTAGTAAAGTTCTTTCTTCACTTAACTCAAGCCAGCTCACATCTCAAGTTCCCTAACTGAACAGGGCCACTGGCTTTGCTCTGCCAACTATTAGCTCTGCCTTCCCACATCTTAGCTTAAGAACCACTGGGCTGCACATCTTCCAATTGTTGTGGCCAGCCCTTCTGGTCAAATGGAGCAGAAAGACACGCTGTGCAGCAGATGGGGCTATGCCTTCCCCTCCGTGCCTTGCGAGATAGGGCAGGGACCACACCAGGCTACTTTCAATTTTCCAAATAGGCTCTCTTGTTGGGAATGGCTGGGAGCTGCCCTTAGCCTTGGTCTGAATTAATTTTCCTACCTATGTGTATTGTAGGAAAGCTCCACACCCAGCACTGGATTTGATCTGAGTGAAAGTAATTGGTTCTGCCCATCTGTCTCTTAGCTTGAGTGTTGCTGGGCTGCATTGCTTCCAGACTTGTCACCAGCTGTGTGGTCAAATGGGGCTGAGAGACACTTTCCGTGGTGGGTGGGGCTGTGCTTCAGCATCTTCCCTGGACATGGGCAAATCAAACTCTAGGGCCAGAAAACTCCTTGTTTGAGGATTCAAATCAGGCAGAGCTGCAACACCCCCCCCCACAAGTTTCCTGGTGAAAGTGCAACACTGACTTTGTTCTGTGTGTGAACAGAAACACTAGATGGGATTACTCTTCAGACACTGCAGATATGAATTTGTCTGCCAAGATCTCTGCGCTGGTTATTGCAAGTCCCTCCCCACTTCCCTGTCATAGTCAGATTCCTGGGAGTTGAGCCTTGCAGGTTCCTTTGCTATCTCTTTGGTGTGAAATCAGAGTAGGGGTTGCCACAGTGCAACCCACAATGCTAAGGGAATCATGGTTGTCCCACTTGTGTTCTCTTTCCACGCTGGGGGAACTTCAGGCTCAGTGAGATGTCTCTGTATGATATTGCGCTGGCCTGGGAAAGAAGCAATACAATCAATATGTAGACCTTTCTTTTTTCTCTTGCCCTTCTCATGCAATCTGTCTTGGTCTCTGTGGTGCAGGGTGGGAGGATATAGCCTCACCTTTGTGTTCTAAGAGTCTCTCAATCATGTCCTATTCTTGGATAGTTGTTAATTAATTGTTCTTGTGTGGGAGAGCAAAGTCAGGAACAACCTATGTCAACATCTTGGTAACATCACTTTCATCATGATCCTTTAATTGCCTTTCTGAGCTAATCATTTCACATGATGCTGTATATGTACCAGCAAGAGCCTCCTAATGAAATGCTTTCTTTTCCAAATAGAGTTGAATCACACCCATCTGAGAGAAGCAGTCTTTCTAATTTTATGTGGGTCTTTAAGATGCTCTATAAGTGGTGGTATGGAATAATCTGAATTTAGGTCCTGCATGTGGCCATGGAAACAATCTTGTAACTTGGGTATTTTTTTATAATATTTCTTTTTATGTATTTCTGTAATAGCCATATAGCCAAGCACATAGCTATCCAGCATTATAAATATTTATTTTATGTGGTTGATATCTTAGAATAGTTATTTTCTAAGTAGAAAAAAATACTTTGTCAGTTATTCTATACTCTTTAGAATGACCAGCATCTTTGTAAGTATTTCACAGGATGTTTACATTTATAGTCTCCTCTACTATGCTTCAAATTCTTTTAAAATGTTCAAGGGACCTCAATATAATTATCTTAAAATCTATTTAAAAAGCTAGCACACCCCATGTAGGTTTATGACTTAAAACATGCTAAAATTTGAGAAATGATTCACAAATCTATAAATGAAATATTTTCCCCTCACAAACAAACTTAACAAAATGCTCAGATTTATGTAATTGCAAATATTTGAATAATTCAGTGAGAAATGAACTATTTGAACCACTAATTGAGGAGACTAGGTTTGATGAATAGAATTGCCCAAGTTTGAGAGCCATAAATCCCCACTTTCATTTAGTATTTCCAACTCTCTTCTTGACCTCGTGCTCTGTTCTGGGCAGTCTATTATGAGTAGATATTATATGAGTATATATTATATATATACTCATATAATATATATATATATATATATATATATATTATATATATATATGAGTATATATTATAACCTATTAATCATAGGTTATAAATATATGTCACAACTGAGCTGATTAACACGTGGATCTACCTATGTATAGCAGAAAGGAACATAACCACATGACCCAGCTGGAGTGCTCTAGTCCACAAAATGCACACTGTAGACCCTGTACACTATCTAGTCACTTTTAATTCCATTTTATTCAAATAAATCTAGTCATACTTCTTGATGTAAATTTTATTTGTCTTATTAATATATAGCTTATGGATTCATCATCATGTCTATATACATAGATATGTGTGCACCCATGTGCAGATGCACACACATGCACAAACACACCCCAAGTAACTATCTGTGCTTGGTACTGTTTTAAGCAGTTTAAAAAAGCATAGTTTCGGGATGCCTGGGTGGCTCAGTTGGTTGGACGACTGCCTTCGGCTCAGGTTATGATCCCAGAGTCCCGGGATCAAGTCCCGCATCAGGCTCCCAGCTCCATGGGGAGTCTGCTTCTCCCTCTGACCTTCTCCTCACTCATGCTCTCTCTCACTGCCTCTCTCTCAAATAAATAAATAAAACCTTTCAAAAAAAAAAAAAAAGCATAGTTTCCAACCTCTAAAATTCGCAATCTATAAGATAGAATTAATGTTGTTAAGAAGGTTAAGACTAACAACAATAAGAACGTGGGTGAAAAGATAACAATTTAAGACAAAAAAGGAGTTAATTTCAATATATTTAACACATTTACTCTTACATATAAACAGAAAAGATAAATAGTAAATAGAAAAATTGGTGTATAATATGAACTGTGTTTTCTAAGTGTAATAGATATACATGGCAAATAAAAACATGAAAATAATTTATATCTTACTTGTAACCAGTAAATTGCAAATTGGAATTAAGGAATAATCATTTCTATTAATTAGAGTTACATTACTGAAAAGATAAATACTAAGTAGTGTTTGATTGACTATAGGGGTATAAACTGGTAAAAAGGTAGAAGCAAAGTAACTTGAAAATATATCTATCAAGTGTGAGATACATATAATATTTGTTCTGGATAATGTAGCTCTAATAGTGTATTTTAAAGCATCCTTACTCATTTTCAGAGAGATTCTTATCAAATGGTATTTAATGCAGCATTATCTGAGCAGCAAAATAACAACATAAAAACCTGAAGCAACCCAAAATGTCTTTCAGTTAGATAAAAGTCAAATAAATTATTGTCTAATGGAATGCTGTACAGAAATTTTTAAAATAAGTATATGTTTCAGCAAAACAGTTAATATTTTTAATGGCGAGGAGAGGAATATAGAATGAGAAAATAATGGTAAAGAAGAATGTTCACTTTATTTATTAGCTCTCAATTTTAGTTTTTTTTTTCACAGTGAGGTTGTTTAGTGTGCTATATTACATAATTTAAACAATAGATGAAAAGGGAGGAATGATGTGATTCTTATACTTGCAAATGTGATTTTAATGATCATATCCAAATAAAAGGGTAGATTGTTACCCTGAAGGTTTTTTAAAAAAAGGTTTTGGCTCCCTTTAACCCTTTAAAGAGCAGGGGCTTGATGGAAGAGTAAAATCCCATGTTCTTCATGTGCCTGCTTCCTAAAGCAGACATTTCCTACTGATAGGTCAGCCTGCATCTCTATCCTGATATTTCTTTGCTTTAACAGTTCAACATAACTCTTCATGTGTAAAGCCACAAAGCAATATTGAAAGACTATATACCCAGATATACAACTCTTTCCCCCGCCATTTTTCCCCCATTTTTAACTGTTATGGGACCTGGGTAGCTCAGGTCATGATCCCAGGGTCCTGGGATCAAGGCCCGTATCTGGCTCCCTGCTCCATGGGAAGCCTGCTTCTCCTTCTCTCACCTCCCCACAACCCTCGCTTGTGTTCTTTATCTCTCTGTGTCTCTCTCTGTCAAATAAATAAATAAAATCTTAAAGAAAGAAAGAAAGAAAGCTAAAATTCATCTTGGTTTTATTTAAACTTTGGTAAATGCTTCTTTCTAATTTATCTTAAATCTTAATTTAAGATTAAAGCTCTCTCTGGATCTACAGCTTTACTTATACATAAAGTTGCCTCTAACCCTGGTATTAAATCAGAGCACAATGTCCCCTTTGCAATAGCACTTTGATGGCAGTATTTTGCTATACTTCGACTTTTTTTAAGGAATCTTTTTTTTGTTGTTGTTGTTGAAACAGCTAAAAAACAAAACCCTAAAAGGACGGAAGAAGTAACTAAAAAGGAATGCATTATTATAAGCAATATCTCCTAGCTCTTAATGTTTCAGAAACAGAAAATGAATAGAATTGCAGGGGATGATCTGACATTCAGTTGAGCTTCTAAGGAGGACATCATAAACATGGTGCATGTAAGTAACTCTCTGAGGCCTGAAAACTGAATTTTAATTCATTGAGTTCCTGTGTCAGAACTTGGTTCATAGATGGCCGCATTCCTGGGGTGATTGGTTGATCTTGACCAACTTGACTCACTTCACCATTTGTCACATGTAGCTAACACCAGTGGGTGCTTCTGGGAGTATTAAGTTTAGGGAATTGTGAGCACTATTTTATAAACATTATTTTTTTTTTAAAGATTTTTATTTATTTGTCAGAGAGAGAAGGAGAGAGAGTGAGCGAGCGAGCACAGGCAGAGTGGCAGGCAGAGGCAGAGGGAGAAGCAGGCTCCCTGCCAAGCAAGGAGCCTGATGTGGGACTCGATCCCAGGACGCTGGGATCATGACCTGAGCCGAAGGCAGCTGCTTAACCAACTGAGCCACCCAGGCGTCCCTAAACATTATTATTACAATGATTACTCTAAAAAAGTTTAAAGCTAGAGTCAAATACATTTTCAAATGCAGATTTCCATTAAAGCAATGAGGGGAAAATCTGGGAAATATATTCTGTTTCTAGGGTACCATCCTAGAAATGGATGATTTTGCATCATAGAATAAAGAATTCTTATATTTGGAATGCCTGTGTGGCTCAGTGGGTTGCTCCTCTGCTTTCGGCTCAGGTCATGATCTCAGGGTCCTGGGATCAAGCACTGCTCAGCAGGGAGCCTGCTTCCCCCTCTCTTTCTCTGCCTGCCTCTTTGTCTACTTGCGATCTCTCTCTGTCAAATAAATAAATAAAATATTTAAAAAAATAATAATTATATTTTAGAATAAATAAAACTCATGACCCTATACTCAGTTATTTAATATTTACAAACTTCCTAGAAAGCATTGCAATCGCTGGATAAAAATAACCTCAAACTTGATCAGTATTGCACCTTCTGGGAGATTAAAACAACAGCAAACCACTACCACCACCAATAGCAGCAGCAGCAAATGTTGGGCCTTACCTTCTCATCCCCAGTGTGGACTTGAAATGTGTAGTAGTATTTGATGCCAATGAAATTATAACCAGGTGCTAGTGTACTTCTGAATTCATGTAACTGTACTTAATCAGAAGGCAGCTCTCCTGATGTTAACCATTTATATTAGGTTTTTAGGTAGTTAAGAAAATGGACTATACATTTTAGAGTTTCTTACAGCTTATAAATTGTTCTTGGGATTACCGGTCTTCTTCAGCAGAGCTTCAATGGGCTATCACACCAACAGAGTCTGTCTCCTTATGGTTTTTTTAAATGTTACTCTCCTCCTAGAAGGAATATGACAGATGCTTTCTGTAAATAATCCTACAGACCCAACCCATCTCTTTAGTGATATGGTTAAGAAGGAGAGTCAGGGTAGAGCCTGAAAGGAATGCTCAATATCTAGCGGACCTTTTTTGGGGTGGAAATGGGTCCCGGACAGGAGGAAAAATGGAAAAAGAAAATATCTGAAGGTAGAATGGGGAAGTGGGAGAACAGAGGAAAAAAAAAAAAGGAACTGTCAGAAGCTCTGTCTAGATCTAGATGCATTAAAAGGCAATTTGTAGAATCAGTGAAGAAATAATTTGGACCGTTTTCTAGTTTGCTCATGATTGTCTTTCTACAAAGAGATTTCTTGTTTGTTCATGATTGTCTTTCTATGAATAGATTTTAACTGTAGGTTCTTCAAGACATCAAGGCATAATAAAGAGATTAGGTAGTTTAAATGCGCCAACAGAATATTTGTTAACTAAAACATCATAGAATTTTAGTCCTGAGAGAACTGTTACCCTTAATTTAAAGAAAAAATCTTTACTCCTTTTGGAATTATGCAAATCCATGGATTGGGTAGGTTAATTTAAATAAAGATTTAAGTTTTACATGCAGAAACTTTTTTCAGAGAAATAAAACAGTTACTCCCAAACTAGTATGATCTCACTCTACTGTGTAGCATATTAAACCGCAAAAGCAACTGGTGATAAAGGGAGCAGGCTACTATGATAGCTGAGCCCAGTTTACTCCATTCTCTAAACGTTAGTTCTCTGTCCATAAAGCTAGATGAAGATACAATTTACAGGTTTGTTATGAAGGAAGAGAAGAATAATGTGTGTATGTATGTATGTATATGTACCTATGAAAATATATATATACGTATAATATATATATATATATATATATATATATAACATTTTTGATATACAGCATGCTGCTGAACCACCTGGCAGATGAAAGAACTTCAATAAACTTTAAATTATTCCCAATGTCTCTCCTACAGCAATGATTGATTTGTCATTAACTACCTGACATTACATAGTATTCTCCTTTGGAAATGGTCTTTATGACATTAAAATGTGTAGACTTATCATGTTCTTATTTGAAGAATGAGTATTTTTAAAAAGAATTTTCCTTTAATTTGGTTATAATAATGGTTGAAAAAATATGGATTTTAAATTCAGTTGCCAATACATGCATTTTCTTTAATCTTAAAGACTGCAAAAACTGATCCTGAAACAGTTAATGAAATAATCAGTCATCAATGATCCTGCAAATTGGAAATACTCACAGATGTGCAAGATAGCTTGTGAATTCATTAAGATATTTTAAATCTATGATCAGTCAATTTTCTCTATAGTTTAACCACTGTAGCACTTTCAGAAAGCCCTTTTTAAATAGATAATTTCATTAGTAAGCATTTACAAAAAGTTATTTAAATGAGTCAGAATACAATTATAATTATGTAGTTATTAAATCATTTCTGAAAAGCAGTATTTTCTAACTTATCCAATATAAGAATATTAGAGAAACCTAATTTTATCTGTTCAAAGCTATTAGTTAATGACTATATTCTTCACTAGAAGAATATAGTTTAGATTCTGTATCCTCAATATGTTAATGAACCCAGCATCATTTCTGAAAAAATGCATTTCCTTATTTTAGAGCAATATCGCTTCTCGGCCTTTTGGCAAAGATCAAGTGTCCTTATTTTAGAGATGTCTACCATCAAGATTAAAATTTAGAAAAGAATTAATGTATGGATGAGTAATGTTTGTCTATTCCTCCTAATAAATACACACAAAACTGACAAAAGATGTTTCCAAAATTTCTAAGAAATTATAGAATCAGCTACTAATATTCTCCACAAAATTCCAAAGCCATTATATAATTTCAGGGTTTCAATTAATTCAAGTGTAAATGTGGAGAAAGAAAAATATGTTCTGTGGTGACCTTTATGCTCAAGGGGCTTATTCAGCCCCTAAATAACCTAGACTTAGAATACTGTTATTCTTTAATACACTCACACCTAACAAATGAATGCTATGGTATAGAATGCAATCTTGTAATAATTACAGTTCCAGAGTGCTGAATAATGGTAATAGTTGTCACCACCAGCACCTTTGCCTGAGAAAGTCAACCACTGAGGGCATTCCATTTCTGTTTTTAACCTTGGAAGTAAAAATATTATTTTGGTCAGCATTAAGCCTTTTTATTCTTGATTAGCTTCTCTTGGAACTGATTCTATATTTCTTCATCAAAACTGTTGGTATAGCAAAGGTCAGTGCAAAATTTATATAGAGAGAAATAGTAATTTTTATCATTTTATTCTACCCAAAGTATTACCAGTATGACCCTTTCATTTTCCTCTGACCTAATTGTTCTATAACCTTAAAAATTCCCATGTGTTCTTGGCTATATTAAAATCGATTGTATGTGCCCACCAACAAGATATCATGGTTTACATGCAAAATAAAATCCAGTTTCTTACTTTTAAAGTTGGCTTTAAGGAAAATTAAGTAAAAATGTGTGTGTGTGTGTGTGTGTGTGTGTGTGTAATTTATCAAAGTCAATAAATCTGGTATCCATAGGGATCTGCCACAGTCATAATCCAGACAGCTGTATATACAATGTATATGTTGAAATTTCTATTAATTGTTATTCTCAGCATGTATTGAGGGCTAAATGTTTTTCCTATAGCAGTTCTTCAAAGTTTCCAAATGAAAAATGAAGACTATATATTTGAGTTGATTAAATTCTATATCTATATAAACAGCGTAAGCCAAAACAAATATTGATCTTCCCAAAACCAAAAAGTTAACTCCTTGATAATGAAAATGATCATTTTCATAGAAAACTGACTTTAAATGGAAACATAATATCAAAAGTCACAATAAAACATTAAGACAAAAGCTTATGAAAATAGGAAGAAAAATATAATTGCATTTGAAAATAATTTCCTATGTAACAAAACCACATTTTAAAGACTTGCTATTTTCTGTAAAAATATTTCTGAAACAAAAATAGTGTTACTGCTTAAAACTTTACATAAAATTGGAGCGCCTGGGTGGCTCAGTGGGTTAAAGCCTCTGCCTTCGGTTCAGGTCATGATCCCGGGGTCCTGGGATCAAGCCCCGCATCAGGCTCTCTGCTCAGCAGGGAGCTTGCTTCCCTTCCTCTCTCTCTGCCTGCCTCTCTGCCTACTTGTGATCTCTGTCTGTCAAATCAATAAATAAAATCTTTAGAAAAAAACTTTACATAAAATTTTATTTTTTTTTCATAAGCACATGAATATCAAATTTATTAGATAATCTCAAATTCATGGAATCTTGTGTTTTTAAGTATTAAGAGATGTATAGTATATTTTAATATATATAATATATAGTATATTTTAATATAGTACATTAAATATAGTATATTTCAATAACAACTTTCTATTTATTTACACTTCTTTAAATATCTTTAAATGATTGGAAAAATCTTTAAATCTTTAAAATGATTGGAAAAATCCTAGGTATGTTTGTTTTAAACTGAGCCCTAAACTTCATTATTGAAATGTATTTTAACATCTTTTCACATGACCTGTTTTAGTGAAACTTCATGGCTCTAATAACCACTGCTTCTACACTTATTTCAAACTACTTCCCAATTAATACTGTATTCTTATGACTGAATTAATTTTTAATATAGTATTGAAGTACTCCAACTGAACATCTTGCCTTCACCTCAAAGTCAACAGTTTCTGACTATTCTTATCAAATTCTCTTAAAACTAGTTGCTAGATTCTTTATTTTTGTGATTGCATTGCTTCTCTAGCCACAGTCTTAATTAATTAATAAGTAAGTAAATAAATGAATAAATAACTTCCAAGTCATTTTAATATGACCTTATCAAACAGTCCATTGGAAATTGGGAGTAGACCTCTATTTATACTGTCTTTATTATATTACATTTTAATATAATGGAAATACAAGTACACAAAACATGCATAGTGTCTGGTAGGTCTTTGTATTGTGTTGGTTTAGCTAAACTGAATCCAGGCACTAGGGAAACAGACTTATATAGACTGTTTAATCAGCAGTAAGGGTCTCTGTAATCCCAGAATTCTCTTCCCAAACAGTGCTCAGTTAAAGTTGGTTGCAAGAGATATTTGCACAGGATTTGGAAAGTGGGAATGTTCTAGTCAACATGTTTACACTCGGAAGGTCTTTGACAATTCAGGTATTGTTGCAGTTCACCCACATTGTGGTGAATGTGCTCGATCCCATGCCAGCAGGCAGCAGCCAGGTCTGCAGGGAATCGTCAGCCTCACTGGATCACAGGCCGGCAGCCAGTGGAGCTCTGTGCGGCATAAACCAGTCCTATTGCAGATCTGCCTCTCCGCATCATCCACAATGGAGGCTTAAAAGCTGGGACAGGTGCATATAGGCTTCAATGTGTCCTCTGAGTTCCAGTTCATACCTATAGGTTCTGGTTTGTCCACATTGTCTTCCATTTCACATTCAGGTGTAGGAGGCAAAAGACTTCTATAGATTGCCTAAGCATCTTCTGGGATCTTGTCAAAATGAATCCCTATGATGAATCCCTTGTATCACTCATGAGGTCCTTGCTTCTCTGGTTAGATTATAACTGATACATTTGCTCAAAAATGTTAGTAATGAATGTAGACTATTTGAATTTTAAAATCACTCTTCTATGTTATTTTGAGTCTATCCTTTCCAGTCATTCCCCTGAGCAACAACCTTAGAGTCTGATCATCTTTTCACCTGGATGATTCTGGCAGTTTCTTAACATAGCTATCTATCTTCCCTTCTAAAAATTAGGGATAGATAAACAGAATCCCAATAGATAGTGTTGGAGGATTAGAGGTCACATATGGACTTAAAGCCATAACTTAAGGACAATCACAATGGACCAACCATGGCCGAGTGGGTAATGAGAATCATCTGTTGAAAAATTAACTATCTTTTTGGTTTTTACCATGTTTTAGTAAGAGACAGGAAGACTAGTGTTTTAGTAGGAAGACAAACAATCCTGCTTGAGGTCCAAGAACAAATCAATGTTTTATCCTCATAGGATATCATGAAGAGCTTTGCATACCTGTCTAATCATTTCATATCTATATTGTGTATGACCATGCTATGCTGTTTTTGGTTAAATGATCAATAAAATGTTCCTTCATTGCCAGATATCCATAAATATCTGTGTTCTTTTCTGTCATCTATTTTCAGAGTAATCTAAAATCTTTTGTCAGAGGGGGAAGGGGTAGAGGGATGGGTGAAGTAGGTGAAAAGGATTAAAAAGCACAAACTCCTATTTATAAAATAAATTAGTCACAGGGATGTAAAATACAGTATACTGAATATAGTCAGTACTATTTTAATAGCTTTGTATGGTGGCAGATTGTAACTATACTTACAATGGTGATCATTTTGTAATGTGTATCAATGTTGAATCACTATGTGGTATACCTGAAACTAATATGTCAGCTGTACTTCAATAAGAAACAGTATAAAACAAAACAAAAAATAAACCCTTTTCCCATAACTATTTTAAAAATATTTAAACACCAACTAACCTCTTTAGCGAGGTAGATTAATACACTTGTTTTCTTTCCATTCACCTGGATGGATCCTTTCTTACACAGGCAATGTTCTCTGCTCTTTCCCTGCCAAAACATGGCTCAAAGCTTTCATCACAAATCATTGGTGATTGACCCAAATGTGAGCAGTATCTGACATAAATCAATGGGCATATGAGTTTATGTTAGAGAATATGAAGAATGATGAGAAAAGAAAAAGAGAAATTAGTTATGTTATATCCTCATTCATTAATCTTTATTTCAGCTGAAGTTTATAATCTTTTGATAAACATTTAAGTGAAAAATTACACGGATTTTAAATTAAAGGACTAGCACTAAGAACTAAAATTAATTTTAATAAAAATAATTTTTAAAATACGCAGAGAGGAAAATCATAGAAAAGTTGTGTACTAGAGAAGTAATTTCTTGGGAAAATATTAACGTTCAGATGTATATTTATTTTTTCTGTATAACTCCCTCTCCCAGGATGGATTGTGACAAAAGATGTATGTTCAATAAACACTGGCTGACTGAATGACTGAATGGGTAAATCAAGTAGAGCTAAGTATAAATTAATCTTGTGACCAAAATTAATGAAATGACAATTACTTAAATTTGGGCTGCAAATATAAACAACAAGCACTCCTTTGTATGGTGACTTTCCACTGCCTGTGAAATAAATCCAATGCCTTAGCCTGGCACCCAGATCTTCCTGTATCGTGGATCTAATTTTATGTGACTCCTCCATTACTCTCTTGGCTAGTATTTAAGGGCAACTTCCTCTCACTTGGTCATGTCTCGTGTTATTCAGCCTTTAAACATGCACTCATTCTGACTGCTTTACCTCCATCCTCCTATGACTCTTACTCAATATATAAGAAAAGCTTTAAATTATATATGTATGTATGTGTGCACACACATGCACGTGTGTATTTGTATGTTGATGTATATATAGGCTTGATTTTATTTATACAGTGTATTTAAAGAAATCAATAGTCAGAAAGCAATTGAATACATACAAGAGCAAGAGAAGGAAACAACTAATGAATGATTTTTGAGGATTTAGGAGAAAATGAAATCAAAAGTATAAAAAGGATAATTAGCTTTGAAGAGTGGAAGTATTCCATTCAACTGAGACTAATAGGCAATGATGGGGATTGGGGAAGATATGGAGATCATTAGCTTGGGAATAGGACTTTTACAATATTAACTCTGAGAAAATGAGTTTTTGTTTTCTCTATGAGTTAAGGGAAATGTCCTCTTTAGAGTGAGCAAAGCATAGATGGTCTTAGATATTATGTTGTTACTGAGAAATATCTGGAAAATATTATATAATGTCTTAAGGGCACAAGAAACTACATATATTAGAAATGAGTTAGAAATTTCCCCTAAATTTTTTATATTCTGATTAATAACCTCAGTTTCCATTCATTCAAATCAGAAAATTATCACAGGCCATTGCTTTTTTCTTACCTCCGCATTGAAAATAAATAATGGCACTTATTTTCACGGATCTATAGATTGGTTGAGAGGGGTGCTGAACTAGTCAGGGCATCCGTGGTTAGTTTTTCTGATCTTGGCTACTATCATTCATGTGTCTGCAACGTGGTAGGCTCAGCTGACCTTGCCTGGATGGATTTGTTTCATGTAGTTTTCATTTTCCCCTGGACCTATAAGTCATTCTCATGGTACTGGCAGAGGTACAAGAGAATAAGCCTAGTCATGCAACTGTTTCCAACCCCATGCCTATTAATATTGCATTGAACAATGCAATTTACATGGCTGAGACCAGAGTTGAGATAGGGAGGCCTATAAATTTACC
This sequence comes from Mellivora capensis, assembly GCA_004024625.1. Taxonomy (NCBI): domain Eukaryota; kingdom Metazoa; phylum Chordata; class Mammalia; order Carnivora; family Mustelidae; genus Mellivora; species Mellivora capensis. The sequence continues at coordinate 51,541 of PISX010010623.1, forward strand.
ATGCAAATGTCATGTAAGTGAGCCCTAAAAAGTTACATGGCAAAAGTTATACATGCAGGAAGCAGTAAAGAAGTGGGAGCTACATGGTAAAGGGAGAACACACAGGAATCAGTGAAGAATTGGGTATATTAATATAATTTACCACTAAGAAATAGATCACACTTTCATTCAACATGTGCGCTATAGAACATAAAGCTGAAAAGATCAATGCTTTTCGAGTTTAAACGGACCTGGTATCATATCTTGGCTCTTCTCTTTATTTGATCAGTTTTGATAACTCCAAAATGAGGATGAGTAATAATACCTACCCTATTATTCCTCTAGAATTTTGTTGAGATATAATTGACATATGACATTGTGTAAGTATAAGGTGTACAACCCTGTTGACTTAATACACATATATCTTGGAAAATCGTTGACACCTTAGCTCTAGCTAACACCTCCATCATGTCACAAAACTACCATCTTTTTAAAATTTTTTTTAATTTTTAATTTTATTATTTTTTAAGATTTTTATTTATTCACTTGACAGACAGAGATCACCAGTAGGCAGAGAGGCAGGCAGAGAGAGAGGGAGGAAGCAGGCTTCCTGCTGAGCAGAGAGCCCTGATGCGGAGCTTGATCCTAGGACCCTGGGATCATGACCTGAGCCGAAGGCAGAGGCTTTAACCCACTGAGCCATCCAGGCGCCCCTATCATCTTTTTTTAAATGGGAACATTTACAACCTACTTTCAAGAATATAATACAGTATTATTAGCTATAATCACCACACTAAAGCTTAGATCTCCAGGACTGGAAGTTTGTACTCTTTAACCAGTATCTCCCCATTTTCCCTACCCCTTGGCCCCTGATAATTACTATTCTCCTCTGTTGCTATGAGATCAGCTTTACAGATTTCATGTGTAAGTATCATAAAGTATTTTTCATTCTCTGTCTGGCTTAGTTCACTTAGCATATTATCCTCAAGGTTCATTCAAATTGTCACAAATGACAGGATTTCCTCCTTTCTTTCATTTTTTTTTTTTGTTTTAAAGATTTTATTTATTTATTTGACAGACAAAGATCACAAGTAGGCAGAGAGGCAGGCAGAGACAGAGAGAGGGGGAAGCAGGCTCCCCACTGAGCAGAGAGCCTGACACAGGGGCTTGATCCCAGGACCCTGGGATCATGACCTGAGCCAAAGGCAAAGGGTTTAACCCACTGAGTCACCCAGACGCCCCATTTCCTCCTTTCTTATGGTTAAGTGATACCATATACTTAATACCACAAACCTCAATACATATACCTCAACCTCTTTTTCCATTCATTTATTGACAGATTCTTATGTCATTTCCATATCTTGGCTATTTTGAATAAAGCTGCAATAAATATATCTCTTTGAGATCCTATTTTCATTTCCTTTGGATAAATATCCAGAAGCAGAATTGCCAGACCATTCAGTAATTCTATTTTTAATTTTTTTAGGAACATTTATACTATTTTCTATAGTGGCTGTACCAATTTACATTCCCATCAATAGTGCACAAAGGTTCTCTTTTCTCCACATTCTCTCCATCACTTGTTTACCTCTTGACTTTTTCCTGATAGCCATTTAGCAAGCATGAGATAATATTTTTTATTTGTATTTCCCTGATGATTAATGATAAGCATCTTTTCATGTACCTATTTATATGTCTTTATATAGCCATTTATATGTCTTCTTTTAAAAAAAAAGTCTATTCAGTCTCTGAGCCCATTTTTAAATTATATTGTTTGTGGGGTTTTTTTTGGTTGTTGTTATTGAGTTGTATGAGGCCTTTATTTTGAATATTAACCCCTTAAGAGATATATGATTTGCAAATACTTTCATTTTATTGATGTTTTCTTTTGCTATGTAAAAGCATTTAGTTTAATGTAGCTCCACTTACTTATTTTTGCTTTAGTTGTTTGAGCTTTTGGTGTCATGTCCAAAAAATCATTGACAGTACCAATGTCAGGGAGATTTTTGTCCATGTTTCCTTCTAGGAATTTTATGGATTTATGTTTAATTGTTTAAACCATTTTGAGTTAACTTTTGTGAGCTGTGTAAAAAAGGTGTTCAATTTCACTTTTCTGCATGAGGTTATCCAGTTTTCCCAACACCCTTTATTGAAGAGATTACTGTTTCCCACTGAATATTCTTGACTCCTTTGTCATAACTTAATTGACCATGTATGCATGGGTTTATTTCTCATTCCCTATTCTGTTCTCTTGACCTATATGTCTATTTTAAGCCAGTGACATACTGTTTTGATTATAATAGCTTTGTAATACAGTTCAAAATCAAGAAGTGTGATGCCTCCAGCTTTGTTCTTTCTTAGAATTGCTTTGGCTTTGTGACTCTATACAAACTTTAGAATTGTTTTTCTATTTCTGTGAAAAATGACACCAGATTTTTGATAGGAATTGAATCTATAGATGACTTTAGGTAGTGTGGACATTTTAACAATAGTCCTTCCTTCAATCCTTGAACACAGTTATCTTTTTATTTGTGTTTTCTTCAGTTTCTTTCATCAAAGTCTTTGTCTTATAGTTTTCATTGTATAGATCTTTCACCTCCTTGGTTAAATTTATTCCTTGGGATTTTACTGTTCTTGATGCTATTGTGAATGGGATTATTTCTTTTGTTTCTTTTGCCATTATTTTGTTGTTAGAGTATAGAAATGCAACTGATTTATGCATGCTGATTTTGTATTCTGCAGCTTCACTGAATTTATTGATTAGCTCTAATAATTTTTTAGTGGAATCTTTAGGATTTCCTATATGTAAAATCATTTCACCTACACGGGCACCTGGTTGGCTCAGTCAGTTAAGCATCTGCCTTGGGCTCAGGTCACGATTTCAGTATCCTGGGATCAAGTCCCATGTCAGACTCCCTTCCTAGCAAGGAGTCTGCTTCCGCCTCCTCCTCTGCTCTCCCCCTCCCCTTGCTCATGTTCTCTTTTTGTCTCTTTCTCAAATAAACTAAAATCTTTTTTTTAATCATGCCATTTATAAACAAAAATTGTTTTCCTTCTTCCTTTTCAATTTTGATGTTTTTTATTTCTTTGTCCTCCTGATTGCTCTGACTGGAAATTCCAGTACTATATTATTGTCTTGTTCTTGATTCTAAAGGAAGAACTTTTCAACCTTTCACCATTGAGCATAAGATTGTCTGTGGCCTTGTCATATATGGCCCTTGTCATGTTGAGGTATGTTCTAAGTCAATTTGTTAAACATTTTTACCATGAAAGGATATTGTATTTTATCAAATGTTTTTTCTGTCTGCTGAGATAATCATATGTTTCTTCTATTTTTTATTTTATGAATGTGGTGTATCATATTTATTGAATTGTATATGTTGAACCATCCTTGCATTCTGGAGGTTCCACTGGATCATTGTGTATGACTTTTTTAATGCGCTATTGAATTTGGTTTGCTAACATGTTGTTGGGAATTTTTGTATCTGTATTCATCTAAGATATTCATCTGTAATTTTGTTTTCTTATAGTGTCTTTATCTGGTTTTGGTATCCAGATAATGTTGGCTTCATGAAATCTTACCTCCACATCTAATTCATCTTTGGATATTCTTATATTTTTTCTAATGTGGCCTGTTCCTGCTATCTGTCTGCTCATTGCTTTCTGAACTCTCACTTCTGCTTTCATGGATGTATTATCCCTGCCAAGAGCATTATTGTTAATTACTAATTCCTTGTTGTCTCATTTTCTACTCCAAGCTCCTTATCTACGTGGTGTACCAAACATTCTTTCCAAGAGGAATTCTTCTAACAATGGTTGAGATAATACATTTTTGGCCTTTGATACATTTGTTTATGTGCCAATCACCTCCATTTGAGTTTGTCTTCCTTAAGGGGTCTTTGTCATCTCATATGTTTAGCATCAAGCACATGGTAAATAGTCAAAACACCTGTTAAATAGACAAGAAATATTCATTTTTCAGGTCTAATGTTTCAGTTCAAATTATGTTGCCAAAAGATATTATGAGACAACAGTTAAAGTAAAAAATCAAAACAAACAAAACAAAACAAAAAACTCACACCATGTTGGTGAAGTATAAGCAAGAAGCCACTTTCTTTTTAATATCTTTTCTGGATTAAAACACTTTATCTTGCTAAATAGTGGACTCTATTAATGATCAAGTCCCACAACTTTTAAGTCACATTAAGTCAATTTTAAAACTTTAATTTCTACCTCCAGGATAAGCTAGACCTTTAAAAGAGAAGTGGAGAAGAGGGTTTTATTGTTCTCCAAACACTATCTTCTTCTTTTTGCCTATGCCTCTCCAAAGATGTTTCCTTTTGTTATTGCAAGATGTATTCCTTTTGTTATTGCAAGTAAGCCTTTCTTTTCTTTTTAATTATCCCTAAGTTTAACTGACTTATTTTAAAAATCCCATATGACTGACTGTGAAGCTGCTGGGCCTTTTTGTTTATTATTACTGTCTAGTTATATGGGTAAGCATCAGACATAAGAGAGTCAATTCTGAACAGCTCCTTTTGGCATTTGTGGTCTTCAATGAAGATTCCTTGTGACTTAGCTGCCTTCTAGATGACAGCATCAGTCCTCCTTTTCCTAATATCCAAATAGCTTCCCTCCATTTTCAGTGATACCCACCAATCCTGTAGTCCTTGTTTTCATTGACTTTTTGGGAACTAAACACCTGACAGAGTGATCTTCACTCTCTTTCCTACACTCACTACTATTTCCTCATGAATCTTGAAATACAAAAAAGCCAAAAATTAAGTTGTCTAACAAAGTAAGGAGGGAAATTATGGCTACTTTGAGATATTTTCCAAATGAAATTCTCTTATGGTCAATATAATGAGTAATAATATATCAGTTATGTATTAAATAAGACAGCATGTGACATATTTAATATTGGTAAGATTTATTCCTTTAGGGTTTAAGGCTATGCAGACAGATGTCAAAGGAAAAAAACTTGACTCTGTGAACCTCTCCTTTTTAATGTTTAATTCCATCCCTATTTTAAAGGAAATTTAATTTAAGAGAATTATATCCATATGATTCAAGTTCATTTGTATTTAACTGACCAATGTGTTGTTTTACAAGGCCTGTTTGATGTCAAGAAAGCAAAGCGAGTCCCTTTTCCCCCTAGGCTTTAAAATGCATTTTTTCCCCTTAGAAGTATTTGGCAATTTATAAATCCCAACTACCAAAGACTGAACTTGGGTTTAAAATTAGAGGATTAAAACATGGAACAACATCCAAAAGGGCAGTAAATTTCAATTGAGAAAATAGCCTTTAACATAATGATTTTTCATGTCTTTCTGCTTATTTTAATTTTTAATTACAGAACTAATTTCTTAAGCAAAAAAAAAAAATCTCAGTGAAAGCATTAGAGAAAAGCTCTATCATATTAGAAAAAGAAGAGTAATAAATAATTCATTAGATAAGAAAACTTTGAAAAGTTGGTGTCTTTGCCTGTTTTAATTATCTCCTTCCATGAAGAGGAAATATGTTATACTGAGAAAAACATGGACTTTGAAGTGGGACAGTTTATACTACTCTAACTTAAAAGACATGTGAATTCAGACAAGTTTCAACCTTAGTTTCATCACTTAAGAAATGTGATAATATCACTAATATCTGAATATGTTCAATATGAGTTCATGCCTTTCCCTATACCTAACTTTTCTTTTACTTATATATTTTTGATATGTACTATAGACACTGTCAATCTTAAAGCTGATTGTGTGTTCTTCATTGATATTTGTACAGGAATGTTTAAAGGTACATTTCAAAAAAAACTTTTAACAACTCTAAAAGAACACATCGTTTTATTTTTATGTGCTGACCTTAATTTTTTTTCCAGTCTTGGTTTTCTTTGATACCCTTAACAATTTTTTATTGTTTTGAATCAGATATATTTTGTAAGAGCTTTTGGATCAGTCAGGTTGAAAACATGACAGATCCACACGTACATACATAAACAGTTCTGAGGCTATACCTATACAGTAAAGAGGAGCTACAATTTACCTTGAGAATTCAGACTACAATAGAGCAAGGGAAGAATATCTAAGAAAAAGTGATCAAGACCATGTTCACATTTAAAGATAAAATCAATCTCTCCCATCCATGATTTGCCAAATCATTTTTAGACTCTATCTTAAATTGCTTTTTTAAAAATATATATGTATATATATACATGTTGCCACATTTTTACACAGTAATTGACTGACCTTCAAATTCACATAGTTCAGGTATATAAGCAGTCAGCCAGTACTACACAAGATGTCTGGGCAGGCTCACAGAGAAAAAAACATCACTGATACCATTTGTAACAATTCTTCTACATGGGTTGGGACAAGACAAGAGAAACAACTGTCTCTCTTCAAGATTTCATTTTTCTTACAGTTTTCTCCTTGGCCTCGATTTATTGTGTTATCATATTACAAAATAAGTAGGAGGTAGAGAATAAATATTGAGTAAAAAGAAATGGTTACCAACGAGAGTATTCCTACTATTGGTATAGCTATAGATTAATAAATACTCTCATTTCCTATCATAAAATGTAGTAACCAAGACCAACAATGCAGCTAGCCAGCAATTTGTTAGTATAGCTATACATTTCTCTTAAGTCATTAAATTGTACTTTAAAAGGACACTGCCTATTCCAGATGTAGTTACTATTGGAATTAAATGAATAAATAACCAATAAGTAAATAAATGAACTATGTAAATAAATAAATGAATGAGATGTAAGTTCTAAAAGAGAGGATATTTCAATTAATTTAAATGACTAGGAAAAATCTCAAAACTGAGTCACTAAAACAAAACAAAACAATAGTATTGAATTAGATGTGGGTGAGAGAACTAGAAAAATACATAAGACTACATCATCTTTCTTTGTAAAAATCCCCTGTGGGTTAACCAACTTGTTTGCTTAACTGACCAACCAGTGGTCCCAGTTGTGCTGTTTAAGACACATACTCTAAGTATTTGGTGATGGGATGAAAGTAATTGATTCAATTCATTCATCCAAACCAATGGAACAGACGCTCAGTAAGCAGTTGATTTTATCAGGGCACATTTGCTCTCTTTCCAGCCTTAGACAATGTCTGATTAGGCACAGCTCAACTGTACCCAGCCATGCATTTCTGAAGCCATAAAAATGAGATTTCTGTATAAATTACTCTCTTCAAGAGGTGTTTTTTAAATATAAGGATTTTGAAATTTTGACAGATTTTGGAGTGTTTTCTTTTTGGTCCCAAAGCAGCTAACAGTTTTATATTCCTTCACTCCCATATAGTGACACCTTTTGATTCTGTCTTGCTGTCAAAGGCATCCCAGTAATATACACTGGATATCTAAAGATTGTTGGAATCCTCCTTTCATTGCACACACCACACTTGTGCATAGTTGCATTCTCTGGGTTTAGGCTTCTTATCTGATATCACTCACATCTTACTTTTTCTTTCCATTCCCACATCTTGTTAGGCTCTTGATTTTCCATGGAAGAGAGAAAAAAAAGTAAATTTTGTTTATATGTGTAAATAGGCATAGAGAAGGTGGAGATATGTCCAGAAATAATCCAACAAGGAAAATATGTATGAGAAAACACCATTTAATTTCAACCCCTATTTCTTTGGGCATACTCTCTTTTCTGTTTCTGTTTCAGTTTAATCATCTCAATAGCAAGCTTCCTACACATAGACCTTGCCCATGGCTCTTCATGTTGGGACCAAGTGCAGCTTGTTTCATGACATCTTTTCAGCTCTACCTCTTCTTGGCCCTCTTAGTACTATTTTCTGTTTTGTTTGTCCTTGCTTGCAAATTCATTCAGTATTAACTTAATATTTTTATATGTCTTCCTAGATCAACAGATTTAAAATTTAGCTCATCTCTCTGATTGCTAGTCTTACCATTGAATCCAGTTCTCACTCTGCTTGAAAGCTCTATAGCTACAAGCTAGCTCCTCCAATTTCCCTTCCCTAGCTTATCTTACAGAATCCTGACAAGTACAGTTCTCTTTATCCAGCTTTCCCAAGGTATGTATTAAGAACAAGTTTTATGAAGGGAATGGTATCCAAAGTAAACTTGAAAAGTCAAAGTTAAACATGATCTTTAAGGGAAAAGGAAAGATAGATATCTCTGTCAATTGAGTCTTATTGACAGACTTTCATGTGAACACTGTGCTTCTGTTAACATTAAAATTCTCTTCTTTCTCTCCAGTTTGGCTCTGTGAGATCACATCTATTTTCATAGCATTAAATACCATCTGTAAGATGAAGACTCTCCTTTGAGTTATATAACTTCATTCTAAATTCCTCCTTGACATTTTCATTTGGATGTCTAACAGATCTCACACTTAATACATCCCATACTGAACTCTTAATTTCCCTTAAAGTTTATGGTTCACTGATGTCTTCCTTTTCTCAGTAAATAATGTGACCATCCACACTATGGCATGACTGGATCCCAAATCTAGTAGTCATATTTGATTATTCCCATCCAAGGGTTCTGTGTTGTTTATTTGGGTAAGAACTTAAAAAAACTGACATACAATAGATGCTCATTAATAACTCTTGACTGATTGGAAGTCAAAGTTGCCATTATCTTCCCCTGGATTTCTGTATTGGCCACTCCATATTCCTACTCTTATACTTTCAAAGCCATTCTCCACATAGCAAACAAAATGAACTTTTCTATGGTAACAGGATATTTAGAAAAACCATAATGGCCCACAGCCAGAGACCACAAACTAAATAGTAAACAAACAAAAAACCCAAAACAAAAACAAAACAAAACAAAACAAAAAAACAGGTGCTAAAATCCAAAAATAGTGCCCCCAAACTGAGTAGGGCCTAATCATGAACTACCAAGACTGTCCTCACCAAAATAAATTCCTTCACCAGCCTCCAAGTCTTTCAAGCCAAGAGTTGTTGGCCTGACAGGAATTGCAGTCACTTTGTCTGGTGTGGAAAAAAGGAAAAAGTATGTTCTCAGCATCCCAGAGCCAAGTTGGCCTGTATCCTACCCAAGATGCTTATTCAGCTTAAGGGAATACAACTGTGAGTGGGAGTTTAGGAATCTGAGGGGCAGGATGAAAGACTATAGTGCGGCAAGTGGATTCCTCATGTGTCTGGACACAGGCATGGACAAGCTCTCCAGAGCCCTTTGAAGAGTTCACAATACCTCTGAAAACACTAAGCCCTTGAAGTTCTGCCTTGGCTTTAAGGGCCAGTTACTGGTAACCCGTGAAGCAGCGAAAACTACTGATGGGTAAGGTAAAGTAGACCATGAAAAGAAAGGTCTGCAGATGTCCTATACCCACAAAACCAACTCCCCTCACCCCAGTCTCACTCTGTACCATCAGGGAGCTGGTTCCAGCCCATACTTAAGTCAAGGGAGAAAATGCAGATTACAAATTTGAGAACAAAGATTTAAATTGGCCTAGGCCTTTAATACCTCAAAGTGAGTACTTCCCTCAGGGTTTTGTTTGTTTTCAAAAGAACATAAAAGAAGGTGTTACTGGACTATGATTAAGAATAGATCAAATTCAAAGCAAAGTTATATCATCAATCAATAAATTAGAAAATAAAATCAGATTATTCAAAATTCTATAGCTTTCCATGGCTTTCTATTACTTTTAGAAATAGTCAATTTCCTGGTCAGGCTGGCAGCTCCTGGTCATCTGGACCTTGGCAATTTGTACATCCAGTGTAAACTCTGTTTTCTAGCCAGACTGACTTTCTGGTTTCCAGTTACCACCACCTTCTTTTCCATCTCAGGGGGCTTTTGTCATGCTTTTCCACTAACTGCATTGTCCTTCCCTGAAGTTTTTAAGGCCTGTTCTACTAGGATTTAGCTTAAAGTGAACTTTTCAACTGCTTTATGTGACACCTGCACCCCTACTTGTACCTGAACCAATCTTCCCCTTCCCCAAATGCATCCCCAATTCCTAACACAGTACCCAACACATAGTATAGATTCAATAAATGAAAGAGTTGTATACTTACCACCATGAAAGAAAAATTACCAGAAACTTCGTATCTCATACAATTTTTTAAAGAGAGAATCTACTTAGCAAACCTCTTTCTTGAAAGAGATTAGCATTTCTGATAAAATATTTTATTTTCTGATGGAGATAAATGATATTATGACCTAATGAGAAGTTAATAACTCACCCATTAAGCTGCCTTTCAACTGACCTTGATCTTTTACCTTATTTTTTCCCTTATCTTTCCCCTCTTATTATCTAACTATTCCCTTTTCTCATAAGATGTCCTTTCCAAGAAGGACTTTTGAAACAGGCCTGCATGAGGCTCTCACCTTGCAGCAGGCTATATATAAACTTTGACATGTACTAATAACTTGTAAAAAAATTTAATTGTTGAAAATAATCCATAAATGTTTACCTGTCTCATGAGGACCCATTTGAGGAAAGCCAGTGCCATGAGAGAATCAAAAACAAAACAAAACCAACAAATTTGGTGTCGAGATTATTTGTGTTTCTCCAATTTTTTTAATGTTGTGATCAACCAGTGAGGTTTTGCTGACACTCAGCAAACTGAGCTCATTTTCAGAGCCCCTGTTTATCAAAGGTTTGTGGCCAACTTAACAATGTTTGTTCTGTTGAATTTGGGAGCAGTCCAAATTAAGGATCTGAATATACGGTTTTGGTCAAGAGTTAAACACTCTTCAGAGTGAGAGTCTACAGAAGTAGTGTGATGTTGAGGGCGTCTCCACAGGGCTGTGGAGACAATTGGTTTCTTGTCAGTGTTTTATGTCTGAGGAATTCCTGGATCTTTGAGGAATCACATGACTAATTATAGCTTACCACTGTTTTATATTTGAGAAAGCTCAGGATTGTTTTTGAAGAATCCCATGGCTGGGATTATATTGTGATTAAAAAATGACCAACTCTTTAGAAAGGTTGGGATGGTTGTGTAATTAATTCAGAAATATTTTGGCTGTGGGAAGTTATTTTGTGTTTTGCCCGCAGGGTTTTGTTTGTGTATGTGTTTATGTCTGCTTTTGGAATTATCTTTAGCTAATTGCATAATGGCTTCAGCAGGTTTTTTTGTTTGTTTGTTTGTATATTTGCCTGTCTCTGAAAGCAGTTATTTGGAGTCCTTTATTTTGATGGTCAATGAGATTCTTTGGCAACCTTATGTTTAGAAGTTAGATCCTCACCTAACCAGTTGTACAGAGAACCAGAATAAGGGAATCTAGGCATCTTTAGACTTTCCTTTTCCATATCCACTTTAACAGTGATCAGCTAACCACTGTCTTTTATGGAAAATGCCCCTACTCAAGAACAGATTTGATTTGGCCTCTTTAGCCTTTCTGGCAGTCTTGAAATGAAACATTTACATATACCATTGTTTTCTCTATGCACCTAAAATGTATTGTTGTTTGAAGTTTATTTTATTCTGTTTTGTTTTCACTTGTATGCCTGCTTATTTTTATATTTCTAGAAATTAGGTACGAAGGAATAAAAAAGGTAGACTTGGCAACCAGCTGATGACTCAAAATCCTAGGAAATTTTCCATGTAATGACAAGATCCTAGCAAAAATCATACACTTTTTAAAACAGGCTGTTTTAAAAATTCATAATTTTAAAATTTCAAGAAGTTTTAGTACCTTTAAGCAAAAGAAATCTTAGTTTGCCATCAAGATAAACTAGCTTTCCTATGCCACAATCACAAAATCAAGTAAATCTTTATAAAAATGTGATTCAATGATATTTTTTAGAGTAAGAGAAAAAGCAACTTTTATTTTAACGTATGATATCTGAAATAACTAAAATGTGTGTTTATCAATTTACAAGCTTTAGGATGTATATTGTCTTACGTATCATTATTTGTTACTTTACTGAAAATCCAGGCATTTTTTTAATGTTTCCAGTTTTTATCTAAATCCAAGTTAGTTAACATCTAGTATAAAATTAGTGAAGGGAAGGGATTTTGGGGCTGTGACTTCAAGGGCAAACTGTACTATATAATAATATAAGATAGCTTTTTCATTAAGGGCAGACTTGCAACTCTGGAAAGCCTGTTTTCCTTAGTAAAACATTCATTTTATAAATTTGTCTATAGAATTCACAGTCTCTAAAAATTATTTTTGTTTATAAGAAAAATATAAGAATATATTTGTGATTATTTCTTTGCTTCACATTGTAGTCATATTACTGGATCCAATTTATTCTCCCATTTTTTTTTCTTAAAATATTTCTATTACTCCATCAAAACTGGTCTTCTCAAAGTCTAAACCTGGTAGTAATTTGTCATTACACAAATTATTTGATTTCTCAATAGCATTGAGAAAGTTTATCATTCCTTAGTCCCTGATAAACTTTCTTCTTTTAACTTTAGGATAGCATTCTTCTGGTTTTATTCTTATATCCCTTATCTCTCCTCAGTCACCTTTTCTGGTTTCCATTTCTCTCAAATCTCTAATAATCAAAAATTGCAGAGCTTCTTTTGGTCCTCTTTTTCATCTACTTTCTTGTACCTCTCATCTCTCAATGGTTTTGTCCAGTATCATGAGATTAAATGCCCAGATAAGTATTTCCAGATCTCTCTCCCAAGCTTCAGCTTAATTTCTCCATCCAACTGCCTGGGCTCCTACCCTGTTGAAAAACAGATATTTCACATTTTTCATGCCCCAAACTAAACTCCATTAAATTTCACTGTCTCCAACTTTTCCCAAATCTATTGATGACAATCATGCTTCCTATTTCCTCTCTGTATCTCTCTGGCTGATCATGGATTCTTCCCCCCCCCCATAACTCACTGTAATTTGTTTAAGCCTTGGAAATAGTCATTCACTGCTGCTATTCTGGCCCTGGGCTTTGTAATTTCTGGCTCTGATTACTGCAATGACTTCCTTGCTCCTCTGGATGCCCCCATCTTCTGCTAGAGTTTAATCTTAAACAACAATCAGAGTCATTCATGAAAAATGTATGTCAGGTTATGGCACTCCTCTTCACAAAATTCAACTATTTCACTCAGAATAAAAATTTAAGTTCTTAAGGTAACTTTAAAAGCCTACATAATTTTCTTCCATTGCATCTCTGAATTCATTTCCTTGCACGCTTCCCCTTGTTCTTCATTACAGTTAAATTCAACTCATTATTTTCCAGACACAACAGGCATGCTCTCATTTTAGGATTTTTGCATTGATTGCACATTGCTTCTGCAGTTTCAGTTACCTGGGGTCAAATGTGGTCTAAAGCCAATGGTTGTCCTTCTGACTTATTGTCAGAAGGTCAGTAGTAACCTAACACTATGACACAATGCCTATGCTGTTCACCTCATTTCATCTCATCACAAACATTTTTATCACCTCACAGCATCACAAGAAGAAGGTTGAGTATAGTACAATAAGATATTTTGAGAAAGAGACTATGTTCACGTAACTTTTATTACAGTATATTTTTATAACTGTTCTATTTTATTAGTAGTTATTATTAATCACTTACTGTAACTGATTTATAAGTTAAACTTTATCATGATATGTATGTATAGGACAAAACATAGTATACATAGGGCTCAGTACTCTTGTGGTTTCAGTTATTCACTGGGCTCTTGGAACATGTCCTTTATGGATAAGGGGGGACTACTGTATTTTTTACAGTGCTCTCTCCCCAGGTACCCACTATGCTAACTCTCTCAGCTCCTTCAAATCTTTCTTCAAAAATTACTTTCTCAAATGAAGCCAGTTTGACAATCTTATTTAAAATTGTATCTTTTTCAAACACTCTTTATAGCTCTTACTTGACTCCATTCTCTGCACCTTCTTCCCCATATCACTTAATATTTTCTAAAAAGCCCCCCAAATTACGTATGTTTATTGTCTGCCTCCTAACATCAGAATATAAACTCTACAGAAAGTTATTCTCTTCATTGATTTTGTTGCTGTTATGTTTCAAAAACTAGCAAAAGTTCTCACAATGAGTAAGTACTCCATAAATATTTTTAAATGACTGCATGAATGATATATTCAAACTTTTTCACAAGATCCATGTCCCCAGAATGCAGCCAAAACTTTATCTTTGAGTGGGAGGAGAAGTTGTTAAAAAAAAATGGAACCATACTGGTCTTTGGTGTCCTATATATAGCGATATGTAAGATTGAATCAGACCTTTGTGGAAGAGAGTGATATATTGACTTTCTTTTATTTATTGTATTGACTGACTGAAGCAAAGTAACACCTCAAGGTAATGGCCAGAGTTTCCTTAGTTTTGTTAACTCTTGGGTAGCCTAGACTTTTTTTTTCATTATGCAAAATGGAGAAAATAATCTAACCCTACACATGAGCCAAAGAAATATGGGGGAGGGCAGCTGCAGCCTGAGAAAAATCTAAATTCAAGACAGTAGAGATATCATGCTGTAGAGGAGGACAAGCAGAACAGAAGTCTACAACCAGAGAGTAGGCTATGAATGCAAATTTGAGCCAGGGCAGTTTAGCAGAACATGTTAACACTACCTAGAGATTTCTCAAAACATGACTGAGAAGACAAATGATTCACTAAGCTTTCTATAGAACAATGATAAGGAGATTCAGGTTTTTATACTCAGGCATTGAAAAGGAATATGGCCAATGGGCTGATGACTTTGGGAAAATTTGTATTATATTTAGAATGAAAAACCTTGAAGATGTCTTGAGGCAGAGTATAAACATCAAGTTAAAGTGGTAGAATTGATGACCTGAGAGGACATTTAGTTGTACAATGGGTAAGGAACAAAAAAAGGCTTAATCAAAGAAAATAATAAAAACAAAACAAATCTACTTTTGAGATGATTCAAATAAAAACAATAGAATGTGGAAAAATGGGATTTAATGTAAATTTGAGCTTGGTAATTTCTATTCTCCCAAAGGAAGGAGGTAAATTTAGCAGAATAAAGAAGGGAGACAAGGTAATTCTTGAAAAATTAGGAGAATGGCTAAAATTTTTTTAAAAATGAAAAAATATATTCACCCATGAGGATTTAAACTTTTAAAAAAAAGCAACTCAATATACTTTAGTGAAAAATAATCACTTCCTTATCTAATACCCCAAGTGATTTTGTCATCTACCTATATATAAATATATATATAAAACACATATAGTAACAATACTGTATATGAACAGTTATGGAGAATAGTTATGGAGACTATAATTATATTCTATTATACCAACTATTTTATGATGTATAGCAGCAAAATGTTTAAAAATATATTTATACAAAACAAAAAAAGTCTATAAAACTCAGCAAGATGTAACTATCCTCCCAATTTTTTATAACTTATTTCTTTCATTATAAAATTGTGTAAATGAGCCAGAGACATCTTAATGTTGATACTACTACCTTTGTAAAGATGGTGGAAGAAAGCAAAGTAAATATGCTATAAACAATCCTTAGGATTCTGCATAATCCCTGGGTGCAGAGAGAGGAGAGTGGCTCACAGTTTATTGGTGGTGGATATTGAAGTGAATATTTCTGGACCCTTGTGAGCAATTCTGTCTTTTTTATTAGACTTTCTTACGTAAGGTTTTGTTTCAAAGGCTGTCTTAAAGGATGACAACAATGGCATAGAAATAGAGCAATACAAATGCATAGAAAGTCTGAATAAACTTAGCATCTATTAAGGTATTAAGGAGAGCATGTATTGCATGGAGCATTGGCTGTGATACATAAACAATGAATCTTGGAACACTGAAAGAATAAAATAAAGTTTAAAATAAATAAAAAAGAAATTAATGATATATTAATACTATCCTTCAAATTAATCTAAAAATATACCTGTTAATTTTACATTAAGTTTTGCTTAACTGTTTTTTATGGATTTAACTGACTTCTAAATTTCCTTTTTTCCAAAATTAGTGATTAAACTCATATTTTGGATTGACAACTGATTTAATTATCCCTCAAATGACATCAGGTAGATTTAGCTGAAGAGACTCAGGTGAGGTCTATGGAAAATAAACAATTATTTTGAACTCTGGGTGGTCACATCCATCCAAAGTACTTGCTTTTCCCATTTAATGCTAAATACTTTCTAAAATTTTATAAGAATTTAATTTAACATATAAGCATATAAATTATTTGGACATGACATTTGTAAAATAATTTAAAAAGTCAACAAGCATAAGATGAGTAGTCCATAAATGTTAGCTCCTTATTTTTAATTCATTATTAGGATTTTTAAAAATCAGATTTGGTATAATTTGCTTATTATTTTCAAGTTCACATGCATTTCTTTTCTGATTATCATTTTTATGAATGACTACTCTAATTTTCACTTTCACTGAATCAATTTCATTTAAACAATAATAAAGCTTGCATTGTAATATTTTAACATTTATATGAATAAATAAATTTTAAAATCACATGCACTCATTTAAAGGACCACAAGAAATGTTTTCCCATTGTGCTTTCTGCATTATGCTTAATGTAATGTGTGCCCTGCAGAAAGACTTCTTGCGAGCCTGTAGGTCACTGATCTGAGAAACAAATGAGACAGAGGTAGAAGGCAATAAAAAATGATGTGCATTATCTATTATTTATTTTATATTTATTTTTAATATTTTGCAAATATGCACTGATGGGGCAAATCTCTGAGTTTATTTGCAAAAATTAAATGAAAATAATACCAAACACAGATGCTGTATATCTATAAGTAGAATAATAATTTTTATCCTTCCCTCACTTGGAAAGAGATCAACAGATACTAAAAGAAGCAATTAGAATACTCTCAAATTCTTGGAAGCTGAAAAAAGAATTCAGAATAAGTTCTTTTACATTTTCTTCCTTCAAAGCAAGAGGAGACTTTCTATATATGCTTTATGTAAGGTAGAAAATATTTGCATATATGTTGTCTATTTTATTTTTGTTTTTCTCAAAGCTCTATGTGAGAAAGAGCTTTATTGTTGTTGTTGTTATTGTTGTAATCATGTCAATTTATTTTTATGGAGTTCAGTTTGTGTTAAGGAGCTTACTAGACTTTAATGCATATGAGAAATGCTAAGAGAACTAAGAATAACAATCATGAACCTGTATTCAAGAGATGTTCAAAGTTAAGCAAGTGGAATCAGCTTGCAGGCAGGGCATAATCTGTGATATATTCCAGTTTTTGGAAGAAATCAAGATTGCTGCTAAACTGGGAATATAATTAATTAGAAAATATTTGAATGACATAACAGTTGAGCTGCCTTTTTTAAAAAAATTATTTATTTTTATTTCTTTTCAGCGTAACAGTATTCATTGTTTTTGTACCACACCCAGTGCTCCATGCAATACATGCCCTCCCTAAAACCCACCACCAGGCTCCCCTAACCTCCCACCCCCCACCCCTTCAAAACCCCTCAGGTTATTTTTCAGAGTCCATAGTCTCTCATGGTTCATCTCCCCTTCCAATTTCCCTCAACTCCCTTCCCCTCTCCATCTCCCCATGTCCTCCATGTTATATGTTATGCTCCACAAATAAGTGAAACCATATGATAATTGACTCTCTCTGTTTGACTTATTTCACTCAGCATAATCTCTTCCAGTCCCGTCCATGTAGCTACAAAAGTTGGGTATTCATCCTTTCTGATGGAGGCATAATACTCCATAGTGTATATGGACCACATCTTCCTTATCCATTCGTCCATTGAAGGGCATCTTGGTTCTTTCCACAGTTTGGTGACCGTGGCCATTGCTGCTATAAACATTGGGGTACAGATGGCTCTTCTTTTCACTACATCTGTATCTTTGGGGTAAATACCCAGTTGTGCAATTGCAGGGTCATAGGGAAGCTCTATTTTTAATTTCTTGAGGAATCTCCACACTGTTCTCCAAAGTGGCTGCACCAACTTGCATTCCCACCAACAGTGTAAGAGGGTTCCCCTTTCTCCACATCCTCTCCAACACACGTAGTTTCCTGTCTTGCTGATTTTGGCCATTCTAACTGGTGTGAGGTGGTATCTCAA
>PISX010010624.1:0-56124 GCA_004024625.1 Mellivora capensis
GGAAGAGATTATGCTGAGTGAAATAAGTCAAGCAGAGAGAGTCAATTATCATATGGTTTCACTTATTTGCGGAGCATAACAAATAACATGGAGGACATGGGGAGATGGAGAGGAGAAGGGAGTTGAGGGAAATTGGAGGGGGAGATGAACCATGAGAGACTATGGACTCTGAAAAACAATCTGAGGGTTTTGAAGGGGCGGGGGGTGGGAGGTTGGGGGGGCCAGGTGGTGGGTATTATGGAGGGCACGCATTGCATGGAGCACTGGGTGTGGTGTAAAACTATGAATTCTGTTACGCTGAAAAGAAATTAAAAACAAAAACAAAAACAAAAAAAACCCAAGTGCATTTGACCTGGCAGTTCTGCCTCTAGGAATTTATCCTATCACTATTTTAACATATGCAAATGAGACCTATAAAAGGCCACTGCCATTGTTTGTAATAGCAGGAGACTGGAAGCAACAAGTGCCCATCAGAAGCAGCTGGGTAATAAATGGGTCACGGCCACAGGAAGAAATGGCATGGAAGCGAAGGGAGAAGCTCTTGTGTTGATCTGACAAAAAGCAGAATAAAGTGTGGGTGGAAACAGCAAGGTGAGAACAGTGTGTGTGTTGGGCTGGCATTTATGTAAAATGTGTTCCAGGGGATCTGGAAGCTTGTATCTGCTGAAATGTACAGAAGATAAATTGTGATGGGATTTACAGAGACTGCCAGGAGCAGTGATCCTGGAGTGGAGAGCAGGACGGAGGGACAACGGCAGGGGTGGGGGCGCGGGGACGGAGGACAGTTGGCGGGGAGGCTTTTTAATATATCGCTTTTCCAAAAACAGTTAAAACACCACTGCAAACAGCAAGAATGGTGTTTTTTGTTGTTATTGGGTTTGTTTTGTTTTGTTTTTTACTTGCTAAAAATTAACAAATTATTTATGCACAGAAGAGAATGAAGTAAAGCATGCCAGAATGTTAATTAGGGCTATGTCTAGATGTCTAGGTTCTGGGAGTAGGGGACATTATTTTTTCTTTGGCCAAACGTTCTAAAGTTCACAGGTATACTTCTGGAATCTTAATATGATCCAATAAATATTTTCAATGTTAAAGAAAAATGGGGTCGTGGAACGGCCTCTGAATTTTGCACTTCATCGTCTCTAAACTGTCTCGAGAGCCCTTCTGTCATCTCAGCCTTTCTGGACATTGACTCTTTTTTTTTTTTTTAATTTTTTTAAAATTTCTTTTCAGCATAACAGAATTCATAGTTTTGCACCACACCCAGTGCTCCATGCAATGCGTGCCCTCCACAATACCCACCACCAGGCTCCCCCAACCTCCCACCCCCCGCCCCTTCAAAACCCTCAGGTTGTTTTTCAGAGTCCATAGTCTCTCATGGTTCATCTCCCCCCCAATTTCCCTCAACTCCCTTCTCCTCTCCATCTCCCCATGGACATTGACTCTTAATGTAAACTTTAAACTGTTCTCCAAAGAGAAGTCCTTTGACCAAAATTCTGCTCCCTTATCAGCATTTCGTCGATACTCATTGACTTTTTCCTTGGTCCTTGCAGCCTGGTACAACCCCCTAACAAAGTTCTGGACAAAGGGATGTAAGCGGGAGGGCAGTGGGACTCGCAAATGCTCCTTTTTCAAAAGGGAAAGGGCTGTTCTTTCCCTTTCTCTGTTCTGCTGCTTGGAACATGGAAGCAGTGCCCAAAGTGCATTGGCCACTGTGGGAAACAGGGTTATTCCTCAGAGATGCTGGAGCCCAGAGCTAGAAGCAACCTTGGCTGTGATGGCTAATGAGGCTGCCACAAGCCTAACCGTGGACCGAGGGGGCTGCCCACTTGACGGGACAATACAAACCCTCCTCTGTTTAAGCCGTTAGCCCTCAGATCTTCGTGACTTGCAACTGCATGAAGTTCTAACCGATACAAAGTGCAAAGGGAAGATAAAGAAACTGGGGTGCTGGGTGGCTCAGTCGGTTCAGCCTCCAATTCTCTAGCTCAGCTCAGGTCTTGATCTCAGGGTAGTGAGTTCACGCCCCACGTTGGGCTCCATGCTGGCCATGGAAAAGTAAGTGAGTAAGTAAGTAAGTAAAGGGCCATGTCGTCCTTCCAGGAGCTTACATTTATTTAATTTATTAGCCTGTATGCAGATATATAGAATAGCTTGAAGTGGAACCCCAGAGAAATACACTTAGGCTGTCATGTTTAAGAGAGGGGAGAGTATGTTCCCTAACCTACTACAAACACAACCAGGTTGTTGCTCTCCGAAGGATGTGCTTCCTGCGAAGAGGAAGAGTTGTGATGGGAGAAGGAGCTCAGACACAGGAAAATTCTGTCATCCAGCTAAAATGCTAGACTCGGTACTTCCTCTGTGCAGGGGGCAGGGGAAAGAAGGAAGTGTGGAGGGACTGGGGATCTTGTCCTCTCCCCTGCTCCACTTTTAGCTAAGCTCTGGGCAACGAAGCACCCAGGACAAAATACCCACTGAGCTGGGGTCCCCCATGGGGGTGAGCAGAGATTTGCAAGGGCTAGTCCCTTACTACCTTCATTCTTGGGATTTTGTGATCCTTGCATGCCACTGGGGAAGGCTGTAAATCCTTTTTATTTTTATTTTTTTCAAGCATGTAGGTTACATTTATTGAGAGTGAGAAAAGAAATCACAACTTCCATACAGAAAGTATCAGATAACAAACTCATCACTTAATCCAGAACAATAACATAAATGCTCTCATTAATTAACTGCCTGACCTAGCTCCGTGATACTCATTTCTTAGATTTCTTGGCTGCATTCTCTCGGATTATCTTTTCCTTTGACAGCAATGTGGAAAAATCATCTGCTACAGAGATGTGATCGCGATTAAGCTGCTGTCTCTCAACTTCACATGCTATCTTCTGTTCTTAGCTCGGAGATGCTAGACCTGGTAGCCTGCCAACAGGGGGCACTAGAGGGAGAGTGGCAGAGGGAAGCATGAGAACGTGCTCTTCCCCGTTCATTCGCTGTTCCCACCAGCATCGCCCCAGCAAGGGCTCCTCACCACTGGACGCCGTCCCTTCTCTCGACTTTTAAGTCACAGAGTCCAATAAATTACCTTCCTGGTTTAAGCCAGTTTGAGCTTTTTTTCTTTCATTTTTTGTTTTCACTTGTAACCAAAAGCACACTAAACCACATACTTTACTGAAGGGATGTCAGTAGGTTTCCCACTTACGTATACAGAAAACCTCTAACCCTTTCCTAAAACAGCTAAGCACAGAACAACGGACTAACATTGTCCATTTAAAGAGCACAATTTGGGAAAGACTTTCCAAGGCATAAGAGCAGTACCGGCCTCATGACCTCTTCCCAAACACATTTCTTATTTTTTCCAATTAGGGATTTTCATGATGAGAACCTCTGGCTCCTTCCTCTCAGCCACGGAGGTTGAATTGCTTTGTGTCCCAAATCATGTGACTGAAATCCGATTGGAACGCCGGGCTTCAGCAATGCCTTCTTAGATGAGAAACCTCTGACTGTCATGGAATTTTCTATTTAGCCAGAGCCACTCACCTCTCAGCAAAGGACCACATAGAAGGCAGTGATAGGGGAGACAGATGTCTTCCCCTGGTGCTCTACTCAAAGTTCTCCCGCCATGTTAGGGACGGCTGGGCGGGGGTGGGGGGGAGATCAGTTGTATGGTTTCCTCTGACATTAAGAGAGTTGGGCAGAGTCATTTAATTTTCCTAATCAAACATTCTCTGTGGGTTCACCTTTGGGGGTGGGAAGGAGAGGAATGAAAACCACTGACAAATTCATTCTTTCCTGTTCTTGCTGGTCATTTATTTCTTGCTTATATCACATCCGGGGTATGCTGACACTAGGGGGTCTCTGCTCTACACAACCGTACAGCTACCCAAGTTCCTTCTGTCCATCGGTGCCCCCATTCCCCAGGGCACCGGAATCCCACATGGGAGTTCTGTGTCTCATCAGCAGATGCACAAGAGTGAGCATGAAGGATTTCCAGAGAGACTTTATGCGCTCAGCCTGAAAACGATCTGTATCACTTCTACCCATTGTTCATTGGCCAGAATTAGTTGCAAACCTACATTTACTCACAAGGGAATCTGGAAATTGTGGTCAAACTGTGCCCTGGAGGAAAGGGAAATGGACTTCAGGGAACATTGTCTCTGACACAGACACACAGTAAAGTCTGTACTGTAACATTAATATAATTATTTCTTTAACTGGCAAGTTGCCTGTTATAGGCAAAGGATTATTAAGCCCTTTCCCCCCTCTTCTGCATAAGAATTTGACCTTTGGTTAACTTTCTAGCTCGGTTTCCGTGGAAACCTGATAAGAGAAGAATGTCAAACTGTAGCCAGGCAAGATGGCTTATGATAAAAATGACCCCTGCTTAGTAAATTGCATTAGATTGGAGAGAGCTTGAAATATTGGCCAGAAAGCCACAGCTCTGGGCTTCTCTGGGCGCGATGACTCTTGTATAACTGGGCATGTCCCTTGGAGGAACGCTGGGAGCTATGTCCACAGACTTGTTCCAGAGAAACTGGCTCCTAGAGGATATGAAGTTTTTAAGCCAGGAGACTCCTGCCCCCAAACCTCTCTAGATGTGAGTCTAGTTCCTTCACTTCTGAGCTGTTATCTTGGGACCAAACTGGGTAGCTCCTGGGTGACAAAGACCACTCCAGGGAAGAAACATGCATGCGACCCCCTCATGGCTAGCTATGCTCCTGTCCTAGGAAGACTGGTGCCAAGTGGGACTTTGACCCCATAGCTAACCCATTAGGCACAGAAGGCACAGTGCCCAGAGCCCACAAGACTTTTAGGGGTCCGTGGAAATGTACTAGTTTAAAATCAGAAGGAAACAAATGAACTTTTAGGTCAAAGATAATGTTCTGATATAGAATATTGTCTCTGTACCAATGCAATTGTACCATATAATTTTTAGTATTTTTTTTATAGAGGCAGAGGTCCATAAAGGCAAAAGTGAGTAGGACTATGAAAATCATAATGTGGCCCTTTACGACAGCCTCATGAGAATAGCCAGAAGGTTCGGTAGAGTCTAACGAGATCCCTGATTGGCATTGAATGTGAAAAAGTTGAAGTTTCAAAAAAACTGATCTTATACTGAAACTTTCTCTTTTTTCTTTAAATGGCCAGTATCTCTTCCCGAACAAACTAGACTTTAAAAAATACTATATTAAATCAAAATATGAAGAATAAAATATCTGTGTCTATGTCTCTGGTTACTCTTGTGGTGGATATAATATGTGAGTAGGTCTAGAAGATTCTTTTATTGACCTGATTCTAGTTCTTGAACAAAGGTACTGAGGATAATAGTAGTTTCTGATATTATACATAACTCAGAGAAAATTTCTAGAAACCAGTCTAAACTCCAACATCTTCCTGAATTTGGTGCACCTTTAATATGGTCCATGATAATCAGTTTGCAAGAAGTTATTGCCACAGCTATATCCCCATCAGTCAGCCCTGCTGCCCTTGGCTTTGCTGACTGGTGTTGGTGCGGCCATGGGCCCTCTCCATCCTAGGTGCTTCTCCCTTTCCCATAAAATTGGTTCTAATACTTTTGTAGAGAGAGGGTTCATTTTGTCTCAATCTGTGATGGTACAGGAAAACATCTGTTCAAAACTGCTGAGAGCTTTGGTAGTTCCATGGCTCATTTATTTTTATTTTTGGCTTTACTATCACTGATTTTTCCCCCCTTTCATCTTCTTAAAGGAAATAGTTTGCTCTGCAGATTAAAAAGTGGTTCATTTGCCTATCTGTTCATCCATCTATCCACCCATCCATCCTTCCTTCAAACCAGAAGCAAATTACTTTGTAAAATTTTGAGTGTAGTCCCTTCAACTTCAATATGAAAAAAAAAAAAAAGGCAAAAAACTAAGCCCAAAGCTATTTACTAATTTGCTTGAGTTCACACAGGCAGTTAGAAGTGGGGTACAGGACAGAGCCAAGTCTCCTGGCCCCCAGTTTCGTCCCATTTTGTGTTGCTTCTTTCCAAAGGGGGTGCTAGCAGGTCTGGGGTGAGGAAGACAGAATCAGGAGGAAGAAGAAGGATAGCTTAGCACTTGGAAAAGAACAGCGAGGATTGCTGACCAAGAGACTATGCCTACAGACTGTTCGAGAGCCATAATTCACCAGGAACCAGATGAATCAGGCCTCCTCGGGCACCCCTCGTTCTAAATACTCTTGTTCCGCCAGCCAGAGGCCCAGAAGACAGTAGGCATCCGTGGACAAGTTTCCCCCAGCAAGCCCAGCACAGCCCTTGGAGGCTTCTGCCAAAGCAAGTCATGCGAGAGTCAGACAGTATTTTGCCTGAAAGGGCCCAGAAGCTCTTCGCCCTGAGACATGGGCCCAATGGCCTCCTGATGCCCCAGCTGAGGACGAGTGGCACATCAAACACGGCAGCGTTTAGGGAGGAGGTTAAGCCTCCTGTTAAACTAGAACATTCGCAGTAAGAAACAAAAGCATAAGACTTGCTGCACAGGCAAAACTGGGGGCTTAGCTTTCCACTCAACACAGTCCAGGAACAAATACAAACTTTCCAGACCAACGGGCGTCAGCAGTAAGCCCTTACCATCCAGAGCAGCTAACAGTGCCGTGGCTTAAGAATGACTCCCCTTCTATGTGGCCCATCCCCTAGCCAAGGAAAAGGTGAAATGCTACAAAAGAGGACAAAAAAGAGGCCTATTTGTCCTTCAATGCAACTGTTACAGCAAAAGCTTAATATTGTGGTCTTTGTCGGCTCCTGTCCTAAGAGCTTTGCATGTATGAACTCACCCAATCATCTGAGTGTCTTTTTGAGGGAGGTATGGTTATTATTCACTCCTTTGTGCAGTGGAGGAACTAGGCACAGAGAGGTAAAGTCACCTGCTTAAGGTCACACAGTAGATAGGGCTCTGGACCTTTGAATTCAGTGCTTCTGTGCTCAGGTGTGAACCCATGTTGTTGTTAAATTCCATCTCACTAAGAATTAAGAGCATAAAAAGTGCCATAGTGGGTAAGAATCACAGTCCAGAATCCTTCAGTCCATCTGTCCACCCATCCATCCATCCACCCAGCCACCCCCTAGGAAGCATGCACTGAGCAAGGCTCTGCAGAAACCCCACGGTGAACAAACATGGATGCCATGCCCAGCTTTGGTAGTCTTCTCTGCAAGTCAAGAGCTTCCATCAAGAGCTCATGATCCCCACCATGCCCACTCTCCTGGCTGCAGCAGGGCTGGCTCCCTTGGAGAGCCAGGTGTGCGGTGATCTTCTGGGATCATTTCTGGAGATGCAGTCTGGACCCCCCTCCTCCAGCTCTCCCAGAGACTTCATACGTATGTGACTTTTTGCATGAAATCATGTTCTCCTTGAAATGAAGAAAGCGATGTCTGCTTTCTGGGCTGTGGCTGATACACTTTCCCAAAGGAATAAAGGACAGAGGTCAAAGAAGAGATGCCGCAGGTGCAACAGGAGTGGTTCTGGGAGGCAGCTTGAGCTCCGGAGTAGGAGAGGGGGTGCTAGGAGGAAGCATGGGGCAGGTAGGAGCCCCGGGATCCAGGGGAGAGAGCCTAAATTCGTAGTACTAGTCAGAGCTAGAATAGGAATCTGGGGCTGGACCAGGTCTAGTGCCTTCCTGGGTATCCCAGTGAGCCCAGAACATCTCAACTAGATGCTGCGTAGAAACTGTATGGAGCTACATAGAAAACACACTCCCCTCCTTTCCCCACCTGCCCCTACGGGAGCCTCGGGGCTGAGGACCAAGTTGGGAGAAGAGATGGACAGAGAGTTGCCCAGTCAAGGCCCACCTGACAACTAGACGCAGCTGAACTCTGAATCTAGTCTTGACATTTGTCTTTTTCTCATTGTACATACTCTGCATGCCTCCAAATCCTTTGAAATATGGTAAAAAATACATGTATTGCATTCGCGATGCCCCAACAAATATCATTAAACACTGACTATATGGAAAATACCACTCTAGACAGTGAGCATATGGCAGTGAGCAAATGAGATCAAAATTACTGTCCTCACTGAGCCTACATCTATAATTGAAAAGTTTAGATTCAAAAATTATCAAAAAACCCAAACAGGTAAAAGCCCCCCATAATCCCAACAAAAACTCTTTCTCTATCCATCTAAAGCAAGAAGCCAGAGTTTCTCCTTGTCCATCCAACCCTTCCCACCCTCTACAAGGCAACCGTGATAAAGTTTTCCTTAATTTTTAAAGACATATTAAATATACATATACATATACTTTCTATTTTTTATTTTATTTTTTAAACAAAGGTAGAAAAATGCTCGACAGAATGATGTTTTTTTTCCCCCACCTAAACCTCTGTTTAGTCTGAGCTCTCCAAGCAGCAGAGCCTGAGCCAAGGATTCACATATAGTCCTGCTAAGCACACTTAGATTTGCCTCATTCATTTTAATGGTTGTACATTTCAGAGCATGTGTCTGTATCATTATTTACTAAATCCCTTTAAGATACACACATAACTCCCCACCTTGCCCCTACTTCCCACTCATTGACATTTAGGATTTTCAGTGAAAGGGTGAATGTCATTGACTTACTGTAGGAGAGTATATATGACAAAGGAAAGTTCATTTTCCAAAGGCAATGGCTGCAGGACAGGGTTCTGAGTCTGGAGAAATGGCAGTGTTGGCAGCACAGAGATAAAGTCTAGGAAATCTATCACTGTCCTTATCATGCCCAAGATTTATGGCTAATGCATGTTTATGCGAATTTGGCTAAATTAATCACAATGATGATCATAAAACTGAAAAGACCTTATTAATTGGTGGTTTGTTTACACTTTGCCAACTATAGCAGCCGCTTGCTTCTTGACATTCTTTGGTCTAAATCTCATCATAAATCACCAGTTCTCTGTCTTCTAGAACTAGTCCCTACTGCTGTATTTAAGACTGGTGATTTTTTTAACAACTGGACTATATACGATAAATGATCTGAGTGACTTTATCTGAGTGACTATCTGTATTTTGTGGTGGTAGTTTCTCAGGTCATTGAACAAAGGATGGGAATTGACATTACTAAGTCGAGAGCCAGTTTCCAAAGTCTTTCATATGTTGGTGGGTGATTTCTGATGCCCGTTGGCACCATCAATCAGTACTCCTAGAGCCTCCATGAGATCTATGATATAGTGGGGAGGAGGTTTCCTAATGGCAGCCAAAACCTGGCATCTGGCCCTGGCCACCTGTGGGTCTCTGGCAAGTCATGTGGCCTTCCTGGATCTCGGGGTAATAATGTTTCCCTGGCTTACTTCTTGTGAGGATCAAAGGACAAGCCCAATGTGGGGGGCACTCTTCAAGTATCAGCTACTATAGGAATATATGGGAGGAAGAGTCTGGACTTGGCTAGGCTACTCTCAAAGATAACCTTAGCTCTTGTCTACATGCCCACCTTAAAGAGTCAGCATCCTGAAGCTGAACCCCTTGCTACAGCGGAGTCCCCACCAACAGCACATTCAGCTCCCCAAGCAGCTGTAGCAAACTGGATTTTACTGAGATCTCATGGGGAGATGAAGGAGAAGATGCTGGCACACACTCCCCTAATGATCTTTCCCATCAGAAACATCTGTTCTTCCTTCATAGCTATCTTTGGCCACCAGGAACCTTAGCTGTGTCTCCATCCTTGTCCAACAGAGACTGCCCAGCCTCCATGATTCCATTAAATTTCTTCTAGATTCCATTAAAATTCTTCACTCCGTAAGCTTCCTTTTGGGTCTCTCTGGGGCCCCTCCCTCACTGAGCTTATAATCTTGGATTCTCATACTATTGTCCTACCCATTGTTCAAAATACCTTTCTGAAGTTCCCCCACTGCCCTTAGGAAGTGGTGGGGAAATTTTAAATAACAAAGGTTTTGCTGTCACAAACTTCTTTTTTCCTTGCTACAGCAAGATGAGGTCATCTTGTTCTAATCGTTCAGAATGTTTAGGGAGCGCTTAGATCTAGAAGCTTGGGAATCACAGAAGGCCAGCCCCTGGCCTGCATCCATAGCAACTAGGGCCCAACGAAGTAAAGAGACTTGCCTCTTACAGGATAAGTATGAGATAGCTACAGAGCAATGGCTGGCCCCCATTCCAGTGCTCCTCTCCCTGCATCAAGCCTACAAGTGCACATGAACCAAGAGGCTTTCACATCCAGGGGAACCCAGAACTCTGAACTGGAAGGGGGCTTGGTGTTCATCTAGAACAAATCCCTCCTTTTAGAGAGGCTAAGATGGAACTTTCATTTTGCAGTCCCTGAATCCTAAAAATAGAACACAGATTTGATGGTTACTTTAAGACATATGTACTTGCCTGGTGGGTATGATTTCCAGGAGCATACACAGACTTAAACTGTTTCATGAGATTCCGAGCTCCAGCGATATCCTGAAGCGAGGCAAAGAGCTTATCCGCAGCAGTTCTGGATTTCTGAAATGTCAGCGTCATTGAAGAGTCACAGCCTGAAACAATCCAGAGAGATTTTCTTGGGTGAACACATCTTTAAATTAAGTTTTAATCATGGAGGCTTGAGTTCGAGGTAACACAGTTGAATTTTCTTTTTCACCCTGTTTTACCCTGGCTGTTCCCCAACTGGGTGGTTTTAATCCTCCACGAGCGATGGAACATACCAAGTGTAAATGCCTTTGACAGAAGGAAAACTCAGAATTGTCTGGGATGGCGGCCACTGGTTTCAATCCCCACGCTATAGAAGTTTCACAGAACGAAAGCTCCCCAGGTCTTAGCTTTGGGAAAATAGGAAGAGACACCAAGAAAAGTACCAGAGAGTGCTGTGATGAACCGCTCTTACTTGAATCCCACCAACAGTTCCCAGAAAATATAAGAGCAAGACTGAGAGATGCTAGAGCTTTTCCGGGGACAGATCTTGCTGGGATGGGTGTCTGCCTAATGTGCTCTCAAAGCATATGGTGCCTTTCAAAATGCAGCCATTCAAAACTGGTAACACACAAAGAGGGCCTCATACGAAGACTATTCTCGGCAATGATTCTATTTTTCTTTGACACTTATAATAGCTGGATTTCTTCTCTATCTTTTTAGAAACCCATTCAGAAGAGAAATGATTATGGATAAGTCAGAAGTTTAAAAAAAAAACAGAGATCCAAGATGAGGTTTTGGGTGGTCTCAAATACTCAGATACATTAACTCATTCATCTGCATAGCACCCTTATGAGATAGGAGCTATCATTTTCCCCATCTTGGGGATGCAGGAAGCAAGGTACAGAGTGGTTAGGAGACACCCCCATGAGCAGATGCTGGCACTGCTCTGCCCATATCTGCTCATTCACCCTGGACATCATCATAGGTTTGGGGAACAGTTCTTGTGTACTCTGCTTCTGACCTCAAGTAGCTGCCTGCCTATCTCTATTTGCCTCTGTGTTTCTGTCTCTGTCTCTTTTCTTGTCTGTGGGCTTCTTCTGGTTGTAGAAGCATGCTTGGCCTTTGTGTGGGGCAGGCTGGAAGTCCTAGGAAGTCAGCATTCATTGGAACAACCCAGCTTTCTCATTCCCTGGTGAGACAATTCTGAATTGTGGTCTTCAGGGCCTTTGCTCAGTCCCAGAAGGATGGAGCCCCACTTGCCCACAATGATAACTCACTCATTAATGCCCCTCTGTTGGCTTTCCTTCCTTCCCTGGCTCACTTCCCTACTTCCTGACTACGTTTCCTGAAATATCTTTCCAAATACAGTACTTGCACCCACATCCCTCTCACTGGACACCAGGACTTCCACAGGCGTTCAAACACACATGACCTGGATCCTTTTCTGGGAGTGTATAATTATTGGGGGGAACAGCTTTGTTGAGCTATAATTCATATACCCTACAAATGAAATACCATAAAATTAAAGTATACAACCCAATAGCTGTTAGTCACTTCACATAGTTGTATGACCATCATGACCACAATTCATTTTAGAATATTTTTTATCACCTCAATAAGAATCTCCATACTTGTGAACTGTCACTCCCCCTTTCCACTCTCCTCGGTCCCTGGCACTACTACTCTGCTTTCTGTTTCTACAGATCTACCATTTCTGGACATTTTATGTAAATGTCCCATAGGACATACGATCTTTTGGGACTGACTTCTTTTACTTAGCATAATGTTTTCAAGTCTCGTCCAAGTTGTAGTGTACATCACTGCTTCATTTCTTTTTATCGCTGACTAATATTCACTGTATGGATATACCACATTTTATAGACGTGTTCATCAGTTGAATGCATTTTCACATTATGGTTACTCCGACTAAGGCTGCTAAGTTTTATACATTTTTGTGTTGACATACGTTTTCATTTCCCTTGGATATATATCTGGGAGTAGAATTGTTGCCACAGAGTTGGCAACTGTGTTTAGCCTTCTGAGGAACTGCCAGGCTGTTTTCCAACGTGACCCCACCATTTGGCACTCTACCAGCAGTGTAAGACGGTTGCGATTTTTCCGCATTCTCAACAACGCTCATTATTACTCTTCTTGATTGATCCTAGTGGGTGCGAAATGAGGAGATGTTTGTTGGTTTTGACAGGGAGAAGTGGTTTTTAGGAAGCAGAGATAGATCCAAACAAGGTAAAACTAAAATGGAGCATATCTAACGTATATAGGAACATTCAAAGGCACCCGACTCACAGCCGGGTGGCATGTGAGTACTTGAACTTGTACTCTTAATGACTGTGGATCATCATCTGTAATTACTCTTAAAGAGAGGGCAAAATGCTGAACTGTCTTTACGTCCAATACATCTGACACTGAATGTGTGAACGTCCCCACACCAGTCAATCGATTCTCTAATTCTCCGGGCACCTCCTGGATGTCCAACGATTCAGCTCACTTCAGACACTAACTACACAGAGTTAGTGCAGACCCCGCAGTTTAAGGGTCCAGGTCCATTTCAGATGTCAGTTGCAGGTCCCAGATGGCCACCTGCACTCCCGACAGACAGATCGGCTACCCGCTGAGGGTTCCCATGACCCCTTCCTCAGGTTTAATACTTTGCTAGAACAGCTCACAGAACTCAGGAAACCATCTACTTTACCAGAGAACTTTACCTACTGTTGCCAGTTCATTGCCAGGGATACAACTCAGGGACAGCCAAAGGGAACGGATGTATAGTGCAATGTTAGGGGGAAGGAGCTCAGAGCTTCTGTGCCCTCTTCAGGCACTCTACCTTTCCAGCACATTGATGTGTTCACTAGCCCAGAAGCTCTTCTGACCCTACTGTTTAAGAGGTTTTATGGCGGTTTCATTCCATAGGCATGATTGATTAAATTACTGGCCGCTGGTGATTGATCCAATTTCTAGCCCCTCTCCCCCTCCTGGAGGTTGGGGGGATGGGGCTGAAAACTCCAATTCTCTACACATACCCTTGTTTTTCTGGCAGACAGGCCCCACCCTGAAGCTGTTAGCTGCCCCAAGCCCTTAGTCATTCCACTAGAATAGAAGACATTCTTTTTTTTTTTTTTTAAGATTTTGTTTATTTATTTGGCTGACAGAGATCACAGGTAGGCAGAGAGGCAGGCAGAGAGAGAGGGGGAAGCAGGCTCCCTCCTGAGCAGAGTGCCTGATGCGGGGCTCGATCCCAGGACTGAGACCATGACCTGAGCTGAAGGCAGAGGCTTTAACCCACTGAGCCACCCAGGCGCCCCTATAGAAGACATTCTTATCACCCTGGAGATCCTCTAGTAGTTGTATGCCAGGAACTGGGGACAAAGACCAGTATATGTATTTATTTTTGTATCCTAAAAATTCTCTGACTGGTCTTTAACTCCTGGTTTCCAGAAATGTCCGACTTGTGTCATTAAGAAAAAAAAAATCAGTGTGGTCAAGCACAGTGAGAGGAAGCCTCCATGTTTAGTGAATTGTGGTAAGGGGGAGGGGAGGCATGGAGGGATGTCAGGAGCTCATGTGAACTCCTGAGAACTCTATGTCAAGCTTTGTGGAAAGGAGAAAGTGTCACTTTCTGAGGAACATGTCCATAACTGCTTCCTGATTCTTACAGAGGCTCATAACCAAAAAGGGTTAAGATCCAAAGGTACAGGGTATGTGCTGATGCCACACCCTGCTTACCCTTGGCATCGCAGCCCTAGTTGAGACAGACCAATTAGTGCTTTAGTCGATAACCAACTAGGAGAAACCTTGGAAGGTTCTGGCTTCTCACTCGTTCATGTAGCTTCTTTCCCTAAACTCTCAGCCATTTAAAATATGGGAAATCATATCAATTATATCTAAGTGTTGGACATTCTGTACCAGATTTTCAAGTTTTTTAAAAAAAGGGCAGGAAAATAAAAAGATGGTCACTCGTTCTAATACCACACACAATGTTTCAATTTCTCTAAAACACAATTCAGCTAATAGGCTAATTTTTTTTTTTTTCCTGAGAGAGAGCACATAAGCAGTGTGGGGGAATTGGAGCAGAGGGAGAGAGGAAATATTTTCTTCCCCTTAAAGACTTATTTGAGAGAGAGAGAGAGAGGGAGAGAGCTTGAGCAGGAGGAGGGACAAAGGGAGAGGAAGAGAGAGAAGCTCAGGCAGACCCCCTGCTGAGCATGGACAGGGAGGTGGGGCTTGATCTCAGGACCCTGCCCGGAAATCAAGAATCAGCTGCCTAACTGTCGAAGCTACCCAGGTGCCCCTCGGCTAAATTTCTTATTTAAAGTAATTCATTTTCTAGCTAATGGAAAGATTCATCCAATCTTTCATATGGTCTATTTCAATTTTTTGGAAAGTAACAAGATGTTCATCTAGCAGGCTGAGTGGAATAGAATTGTCTACTGGATTATAGATTACCGAAGATTACGGGTAATTCATGGAAGTTGGGGACTATACATTGAAATTAATGTGTAATTGCAGAGAGTTAGGTCCACTGTGGGGCAGACTGTATGACAGAAACATTTACAGATTACTGGTAAATTAAACTCCAAGGAACCCAACAGAAAAATAAGGCTATCACGTTGGAAGGAAAATAAAAAGTCCTCAATGTACAATAAAGTAAAGCTTCGCTGAAAAATAGTCAATTCTTTTCATTGTTCAAATAAACTGCACATGAGCAGCTTCCAAAGCATCAGCTCTTCCCAGTGTGTCTGGTGTTCCACTCAAAGGCAAGTGTTCCGCAATGGACATGTTTCTGCGACACCAAGCCGGTCTCTGAGCCTCATTCGTATCTCTATCAATCCTCACCCAAAGCAGAATTTATACTCACTTACCCAAAACCTATAATGAAAGTTTCACACACACACACTTTAGAAATGTGAATCAGAGAAGACAAGCGACTTGTGCAAGATCACATCACCATCGCGGGCCAAGTCAGGGTTCCAAATGTCCTGCTGATCACAGACCTGAGCTCCTCCATGTGCACTGCCGCCCGCCATCCCAAGTCTCCTCTGGG
The DNA here is from genome assembly GCA_004024625.1 of Mellivora capensis. Taxonomy (NCBI): domain Eukaryota; kingdom Metazoa; phylum Chordata; class Mammalia; order Carnivora; family Mustelidae; genus Mellivora; species Mellivora capensis. The sequence goes on from PISX010010624.1 coordinate 15,388, forward strand.
CATGCAGCCCACTCCAGATTTGTGCTAGAATCAATAGCTAAAGACCATGTGGGCACCAAATCTCTGAAATGGGATGACTTTTTCTGGGATAAGAGAAGTCTCCAGGATCCCTGAACGCTCCCTATGCCATCTGCATGCCTGGTGCTATGCTAGGGAGTTTGTACATCTTCGCTTATTGAATCTCCACAGAAACACAATGAGGTAGCTACTGACAGCATTCCCACTTTATAGATGGAGAAACTGAGCCCTAGAGAAGTTAAGCAACACAGGGGCCACTCAGCTAATAAATAGCAATGCTGAAGGTCAAAGCCTTGCAGTCTAACTCCAAAGATGGTCCTATTAGCCTCTCTAGTCCGTTGTCTTTCACATGTGCTGAGACCACATATATCAAAGATCAATGAAACTCTTAATTCAGCCTTAATATCAAAGAAATGCTTTTAAAACGGAGTGAGTAGCAAAGGCCTTTCTTCTCCGCCTGGCCCTCCAGGTGGATGCTAACATTGTGGTTTGCAGTCATGCCCCAGGCTTGTCTTTTGTAGCCACAGAAGGTGTGAGGTCTCCCAGTCCTGCTGTTTACCCTCCTTCAGATCTTTGCTCTGTAAGGCGCTGTATTCAGTTACCTCTAATAAGCTCCTGACAGCCTGTTCCATTAAGCCAGCTTATGAGATAACAGTGTTTTGTAAGGGGACTCTAAGTGTACAATTCCAGTCAATTCTCATTTAATCCACTTAGTTAAATAGATAATGAAGCAGAAGCCGATCCTAGCCTTTAGCCAAGCATGATCTGTGAACTTCAGTTGCCTACGTCTTGATAAGGGAGGCCCCCGTCTCCCAGGGCCCCCCCTGTGTTCTTCTGAAATAGGGGATGATGACTCATAACCCTGCCAGTTCTTTCTCAGGAGGGCTTGGGGAGCTCTCGGGCAGGGGTCCAGTTACTCCTCAGAGCAACAAAATAGGGCTCTTGTGCCCATGCCCCCCTCCTTTTCTCCCCCCATTTCCACTTACTGAAGTCCCTTAACTTCAGCAGGGAGAGAGAGAACAGTGGTTTCTGCAGCTCTGTACACGGCAGGGACCCACATTTCCAGCCACAATAAAGAGAAAATGGAGTAAGGCTGAACAGCTAAGCATCCTCCTGGGATGGCTGGAATGCCGCTGCCCTCCCTGCTCCCCTCTGCCTAGCTCTCTGCTGTTGTTTGCTTTCTCGGGGAGCAGGTTGGAATCTTGTGCTCCAGGAACCTTTCAAAAGTACCTACTTTTCCATAAGTTTGGTTTTATTCCTTGCGGACTAAGGAAAAGACAGCGTCTCCTAGCAGGAGGCTGCTGTGTTCAAGGCCTTTGTCTGGACTGGAGCCGAAGCAGCCCTCATCGGAGGCCTTCCGAAACACACACACACACACACACACACACACACACACACACACATGTGCACATGCCTGTGCACACACACACATTTAAACAGAAGCCCCTCAATCGTGTGGCTGGATGTATGGAGTGTGTGTGTGTGTGTGTGTGTGTGTGTGTGTATGTGTGTCTAGAATAGGATTTGAAATGTTTCCCCATTCAACGATAGCCTCCTCCCAGGTTGGTAGGCCCCTCGAATCTGACTGGGAAGAGCCAGAGTCAAAAATATTTGAGCCTCATCAAGAGGCCCTTTTCTTATCTGGACCCAAGTTATCCAAGGCTAGTCTCCTCATCCTTCTGCTGGCCCCGAGAATTTGGGAACATCAGGCTGCTGCCCAGCTTGCATCCCTGGCCCCCCACCGCTCAGCAGAGCCCCGGAGCAGGGGTCCCGGGTCTGTGGGCTCCCGGGGCAGTGAGAGAAAAGGTCAGCTGGGAGTGTGACTGGCCAGAAAGGATGGCGCTCTGGGAGGTCATGACCTCCCTCATCCATCCAGTGGCCTGACACTGCCCTTTTCTCTCTCTCCAAACCATTGTTTTTAAACTAGGCTCTTTTCTCATGGCTCTCAATACATTTGGCAAATGAAAACAAAACCAAACAAAATAAAAAACCAAATAAACCTTAGCGAATACCATCACATCTGAAATCTTTCAGGGAGGTTGGTTTACTGTATATAAACTGCCCTGGAGTGGGGCATTCCAGTAAGTGTGTAAGAGCAACTAGAAGTCTCTTTTTCAAACGTGCTAGGGACCCATAGGTGACTGTGAGTCCTTCAAAGAGAGGAATCATGAAAAATCAATCTCTCTCACATACATAATTTACATTATATGTTATATAGTCATATATTTGCATATATAATTTTGTTTAAAATTAAATCATAAATATCTCTGTATTCATTAATCTTCAAGGAAAGGTCAAAGTCTTCTCTGTATTATCTGCTATTCTGAATAGAGTTCTGTCTTCAGAAAAACCCATGACATATCACGTACAATTTCTAACTTGAGTCCATTTCAAGTAGAAAAAGAAGTTAAAGACACCTGTCGCACAATCTGAGCACAGAATTCTTCTAGATTTTAACTTTTTTCCTTCAATCATCTACAGTCTTCTACAGTCACCTTGTTCACACCTAATCCAAAGGATTTTTAAAGTGACCCATCTTGACTAAGTCTTTCAAAAGCATTCCACTTTTACCAAAATTATTTTCTTTTTGAATTCCTATTTCATCAGAATGCAGGAACATTTAACTAAAGCATGCAACTTAATAACAAGCACACCTGGTATTAGCGGGCTGATGACTCTTGGGAATCACATAGGCGGACAGGAAGAGCAGATGTGACCAGCACGTGGAGATCGCCCTAGAGCCACGAGGGCATTGGCATTAGGCCTCGTATTTTACAGAGGAACTGGAGAATGTCAGTCATTCTGGCGAACGGGTCATGTGGAAGCTGGTCGTGAATACGTGAATTATACACATATTATTTGTATTCATTGATTTACGTCATTTATGAATCAAAAAAATATGTATGAACATATTTCTGAGGTTCCATGTTTATACACAGGCACTGTATCTATGTCAACAATCTCATGCTTGATGACCTTGTGGGACTTTCAGGTTCTTCTACTATAAAAAAATCATGAGCTGGGTTGTCAGATTCCAACACCTACAGGGCTGATTTCCTCTTTCATGGCAGAGTCCTGGATCCACACCACACGCCAGGGCTCCTCCTCAGCCTGGGTGGAGCTAACGGCATAACGATGCTTGGAAGAGTGTTTTTGGGAGGCTGGCTTCCCAAAGAAATCTGGAGTCAGAAATATCCATGTGAGGCCACAGAGGGCCCAGGACAGGACCCATGGAGGCTGCCCACTTTCTAGAACTCTTTCTAGAAGCCTCTGCTTGGGCTCACAGCTGCATGCTGATCCCATGGCCTCTCTGTTCATTAAATCCTGCTCGAGGGCCTCGAATCTTCTAGCCCGTGACCTAAGTTACCACTCACATGGCACAGGAGGAAAGGAGAAGAGGCTGGGGGTACGGGCTCTTCTTGGTCTACCGCTGAGGTCTAGCATAGCGCCTGGCTCAGAGCAGGGCCCACCACATAGTTCCTAAAGGGACAGGGGCAATGGAGAGGTGATAGGAAGAAAGGGCGCCGAATCAGGCCAAATGGGCTGTAAAGGGACAGACAGCTCTGATTCCTGAGGAGCTGCAAAACAAGCTATGAGGGAAATTTCAAACAAAGAGCTCCCTGACGGTCTTGAGGAATTGCAGGCTGCACGTGTAAGTGCCTCAAGTCCCAAAAAGGCTACTTGAGAAGAGCCACCTCAAAGGGCCCATAAATTCTGGATGTTGAACAAGCAAGGCTGTGCTCTACACCCAGAGGAGAGAAAACTGTTTAAAAAAAAAAAAGACAAAGAATGATAAATACAAACTTTGGAGAAGGAGTGACTTCCGGGGCGTGGGTTCGGGGGAGGGGGGTAAGTGGATAAGCAGGGGGTGGGTCCATGGGGTTATTATATAATTATGCTTTATACCATCTATCAGACAATCTCTTAATGGATCCGCCATCATCTTAAAAACTCTAACAAAACAAAAACCCGTTGTACCACTTTTCCAGCCTCCGGCAAATTGGGTTTTCTAAAACCGTTGACAGGAGGAAGAAGTGACAGCTGGGATCTTTGATCCTCAGGCAGGTCTGGGCTGTGTTGCAGACCTTGCAGGGAAAGACTTGTACAGTCAGGAGAGGATGTGACTGGCCAGGATTCTAGTCTGAGTGCTGAGGCTCTCTCCTGAGAAATCACGCAGTGGGGAGGCCTGCCGGAAGAAGAACTGTCCAGAATACACTTTGGAACTTGCATTTTTAATGGCAGGGTGCAAGGTCAAGTTGGCAGTGAGGCCCAGAGAGCAGGATGCAGGCCGTGGGACAAGGAGCCCTTGACGTGGAATGCCAAAGCCACTGCAGGAAGGGCCAAGGAGGCAGCAGACAGACAATACTCGGTCATGGCTGAAACGAGGACACAGCCCCTGCTATTTTGAAACATTCCTTCTAAGATGCTTCTGAAAATTCTCTCCAAGGCAGCTTTCCTGACTGCCCAAACTCTATTTAGTTTCTCCATCTTAAGATGATGTGGTTCCGTAAGGGAGGCACGAAGGACTTTGCAAAAATGGTGGTGATGCTTCATTATATTAAATGATACAGTTTCATGTGCTGGGAATACGGAATCCTATGAAATGGAGCCCGATCACCCTGGACAAAGAGACCCTGAAGTCAAGCATTCAGAGTAACGGAAATACCTAATGCGTGAGAGCTATTCCTCTAAAACGGCAGGCATCGATTTTCCGATCGGTTATATAATCTCTTATGATTGGACTTATCAGCGCCGGAAAATAAGATTCTCTCATAGCATTTCGTCTTTGGGCTCCTTTCCCAGGGGTGAAACCTGCCGCGAGAACCGGATGCCCACACGGTCACTTACACCAGAGGTTGGGTACACAAACCTTCCCATTCCCGAGGAGGGTAGCACACAGGCTCCTGACCATGATCACAGGCAAGTTCTCAAACACCATATCTCACTGCAAGTGTCTCCCAACAGGCGCATTGGTTTTATTCTGCTGAATCTGTTCTACCGGAATGGTAAACCTGCCATTTCAACTCTAAGTCCCCTTTCAATGTGTTGACATTGATGGTGGTTTGGAATAGTTCAAAATGGCTTGCTGGACCCCCAAAGGGGACAAGAGATTACAATCTGCATGTGGTCGTTTTTAGAAGCACAGAGCACCTGGTGGCACAGAGCACCTGGGAGCCATGGCGTACCTTATAGGACACTGTGACAAAGGACTACAGCTGACTTCATTTTTTGAACAAGGAAGAAAATGCTGCTACAGTATATGTATGCAAAGGGGTCATCAAAGCATACCCGTGAGTTAAGCACAGTTGGCAGTTTTTACGTTAATATCTGCTTGCCTCTTTTTTTTTTTTTGATGTAGTGTCCCAAGATTCATTGTTTACATATAACACCCAGTGGTCCATGCGTACGTGCCCTCCTTAATAACCATGACCAGGTCAACCCATCTCCCCCACTCTCTCCCCTCTGAAACCCTCGGTTGGTTTCTCAGAGTCCACAGTCCCTCATGGCTCATCTCCCTCTCCGAATCCCCCCCTTCATTTTTCCCTTCCTTCTCCTAATGTCCTCCGTGTTGTTCCTTATGCCCCACAAGTAAGTGAAACCATATGATAATTGACTTTCTCTGCTTGACTTATTTCACTCAGCATAATCTCCTCCAGTCCCATCCATGTTGCTACAAAAGTCGGGTATTCATCCTTTCTGATGGAGGCATAATACTCCATTGTTTATATGGACCACATCTTCTTAACCATTCATCTGCTGAAGGGCATCTGGGCTCTTTCCACTCTTTGGCGATTGTGGCCATTGCTGCTATGAATGTGCATATGGCCCTTCTTTTCACTACATCTGCATCTTTGGGGTAAGTATTTGCTTGCCTCTTGCTTGTTCTCTTTGAGTGCTATGAAGCTGAAGCAGCAACAAGGGTAAGAAAACACAGGATATAAACTTACGGTGGGGAAAATTTGATCTGCTTTGTTTATTTTTCTTTGCATTGGGAAAAGACTGCCATGATTTTAATTTTGCAGGGAAGTGCCTAGTTTCAAACCAAGGGGCCAATCTGACATTTCCGAAAGAAAGGAGAAGAGAAGCCCAGAGGCTCCTTCCGTGGATGGTCTCTCCGAGCCCCACTCCAGGCTGAATGCATCTGTCCTCCAAGAAGCATTCTGGATGGGCCACCACTTGCAGCCAGCCTTGTCCCTTGTTACCCTCCACAGTCTGCCCCTCCCTATGCTTTGGTGCAGAGATGTGTGTGTGTTGGGGGAAGGGTCTGCTCTGTTCTACCTCATGCAGAGGCAGCTGATAACCTGGAAGGCTTCCTGGAGGTGCAGGCCAAGAAGGAAATTCCAGCAGACCACATTGCCCTGCACTATTTCCACTTCTTTCTGAATCTTAGCCCAGGTCCAGTCTAGTTGCTGGGGTTTTGTTTTTTTTTTAAGATTTTTTATTTATTTAACAGATAGAGATCACAAGTAGGCAGAGAGGCAGGCAGAGAGAGAGAGAGAGATCAGAAAGGAAGCAGGCTCCCTGCTAAGCAGAGAGTCTGATGTGGGGCTCGGTCCCAGAACCCTGGGATCATGCCCTGAGCCGAAGGCAGAGGCTTTAATCCACTGAGCCACCTAGGCACCCCTAGTTGCTGGTTTTAAAACAGTATCAGAGGTCCATTGTCCATGAAGCATTTTTAAGAGAGAAGGTTGTACTTTGCTTTAGGAATGCTAATAAAACTGACAGTGTGGGAATAATGTGGTGTCATTTCTGGCTATAACGTGTCACTGGGAAATGCTCTCTTCTCCATGTCATGAGGAATAAATCACTCAGGGTTTGGCTTGCTTGCTCATTACACAAACCTGTGCTACGGCTAATCATCCATTTGTAGGAGAGGATGAAATCAAAAGTCGAAATCATGGCACATTTAAAAGCTTTTCAAAGTACTGTCTGACCCTCCTTGCCTCTTGTTCTCATCGTCATTCAGAGGGGTTTTTTAAAAACCTCAGTCTTTTCTCTTCCCTTATGTTTCTTGAGCTCCAGCCCCGCCGAGCTTGTTATCATGAGATTTCTAAGTATGGAGGAACAGCGGTGTTCTTTTAATTTATATTTTAAGGGAAGGCTAGGTGGTTAATAATACGGGATCATTTTCCGACCTATTTGAGAAAAAGGGAAGAATGAAAGGGAAGCTTATTGGCCTAAAATTTCTTTCACCCCTTTTGTTTCTTAAGAGAATAGCAGAGCAAATGGAGTTTGTTTTTCTTCCAGTAGCAGACAGATCAGATGGGCTCCCATCTCTCCCCTCCCGCAACACACAAAACCCCTCTCGGCCTCAGTCTCAGCTTCCCCCGCACCTGCCGCTGTAAATCTCCACTGACCCGAGCCAGCATCCCCACGCCTGAAATTTAAGCTCCCTCCAAATGAGGCCCCTGATCTATCACTTCTCTGTACTTTCTTTCAGAGGTGGTGTGCATTAGAGTGTGGGTTAGCCATGCCTGATTCAGCGATGGGACAAAGTCCAGACAGGGCTGCCAGCAGGCCCGTGGTGTGTGGGAGAAGGGGGCTGAGGACCGTATTTCCCTCTTCTCTCTTGGAGGCAAGGAAAAACCTTGAGGGTGGACCCCAGAAACACAGGCAGAGAACTCAGGCAAGCTGACAAGTAGAGCCCCGCCTCCTGAAACGGAGGATTTAGGTCACACTGATGTTTGAGGGAGCCTGGAAGGAGCAGCAGAGAAGGCTGTGTGACTGTGCCAGGCTTTGCCGAAGGCAGAATGCTCAAGAAACATGGGGCAGAGGCAGAGAGAGAGAGAGAGAGAGAGAGAATCCTTAAGCAGACTCCCTGCTGAGTCCAGAGCCCCAGTGGGGCTCCATCAAGACCCCAAGATTGTGACCTGAGCTGAAATCAAGAGTCGGGTGCTTAACTTACTGAACCACCTAGGTGCCCCACTTCTGAGTTAACTTTATATCAACTTATTTATTTATTTATTAGTTCCATGTAAGCTGATCTGATGTGCGAATATTTACTTATTTTAACATGCATTGGAAAATACATAACCATGAAAAAAATTGTTCACCCGCATCGCTCTGAATTCTTTTTGCAGACCACCTGTGGGGCGCATGGGCCCTTTGGACACAGTGCCCTGGACTGGTGGCGCTCGCAGGTACACCGTGGACATTCTTCTCATGGGGCTTGGGAGCCCATGTCCTTCCCTAAGACGCTCCTGTGCGACTCAGAGACGTGGTCCTCTCTCCTTTCTGTTCCCCACCACAGCACTTCTACTGAGCACTGCATATGGGACCCCCGTGGCAATGAGGTGGTTCCCTGGTGCTGGGGACTGTGCTGACGCCAAGCAGAGTAGGTGTTGTCGTGTTCCTTGTTCAGATGACGGAATAGAAGCTGTGATGGCTTGAGGAAGGCTTGTTTAGTGAGTAGCCAACACAGAGGCACCGGGAAAGAACCTCATGGTCTCAGAAGCCCACGAGGCAGGTGCCTTCCTGGCAGTCTGGTTCTGCTTTCCCAAGTCTTCTTCATGGCCGCCCAACCCCCGAAATGTGCCTTTCTTCAAACCTGCTTTGCTCCAAACTAGCCTCGGCAGAGCCGTCTCCTGTTATGTAACTGTGATCGGGCCTGTGCCTCCCCAGCCTGCTTGTCCGTGGGGTCCCAGCTACTCTGGCCTTCTCGTGCCCCAGCAGACCTCAAGCTCGGGGTCCCTGCACATTCTCTTACTTCCGCCTGCTCTGGTCTTTACCCTATATTAGGTCTCAGCTTCAAATAGCATCTCCTCAAAGAAGGCTTTTCTGATCTCCCTGCCTATATTAGGTTTCCTTTTGGTCTCTCTTAAAAGCACTTTATCAACATTTATAAATACATATAAATGTGTTCCTCCTGGGTTTGTTTTTTTCTCCCTCTTTCCCTCCCTTCCTCTTCCCTTCTGTTCCCTTCCCTTTCCTCTCTTCCTTCCTTCCAGTCAATAAATACTTACTGAGTGCTAACTACTTGCTAGGTACTTCAGACTCGGTGTCTGTTCTCATAGAGCCTACATTTCAATGGGGAAACAGATGATACTTAAGTAAACACACAAGTAAACAGATCATAACATGTCTTTAGAGGTAAGTGCTCAGAAAGAAAATAGAGATAAGAGCTATTGACTCAAGGCTGGCTTCTGCCACATGCGTTTGAGTGAGTTGGCAAGTGAAGGGGCAAGTCAAACCCTCAGTGAGGTCAGGGCCTGGTGTGCTCAAGACAGTCTTAAAAGAGGGGGGTTCTCGGGGAGCCTGGGTGGCTCAGTGGGTTGAGCCTCTGCCTTCAGCTCAGGTCATGATCTCAGGGTCCTGGGATCGAGTCCTGGATCGGGCTCTCTGCTCAGCAGGGAGCCTGCTTCCCCCCTCCTCTCTCTCTCTCTCTGCCTCCTTGTGATCTCTGTGTCAGATAAATAAATGAAATCTTTAAAAAAAAAAAAAAAGAAAAGGGAGTTCTCTTATTATCCAAGAAAGGAATAGAAGGTTAGGCTGGCTTTTCCATGTCATGAAAGTAGAGCCAGTTCATTGATTCAGTCAGTAAACATTTCCTGGGCGTCTGATATGTGACTGTTCTAAGCAGGGGCTGATACAACAGCAAGCAAAACATAGAAAGTTCTGGCTTCACTGAACTTCCTTTGCATTTTACTGTGCCTAAAAATGAGAATGACAGTTAGCATTTATCAAGCACTTACTATGTATATCAAATGCTAGTCTGAGTATTCTATGTATTAATTGATTTAATCCTCAGAATTATCCTATGAGGTATGTGCTATCATCATCCCCAGTTCACAGATGAGAAAAATGAGGCACAGAGAGTTGAGTCACTTGCCCAATGCCACAAGCCAATGGCGGAACCCTAATTTGACCCCTCAGAGTTCGGACCCAGAGCACAGACTCTTCAATGTGACATTTTTACAAGAGCAAGCAATCAATAAACAACTGAGCGATTATGATAAAAAGTATGGTATAAACATAGTGAAATAGCCCAAAGTTAAGTAAATAAGTAGCAGAAAACTCAGTTTAAATTTCGACAAGCTTACATTCCAGGTTATTTGGGAAGAAATGTACTTTCATTACGTACAAGTACATAGTGACGCTAGGGCTGATTGGTCATCTACAACAAGCAGAGAGCTTCCTCTCCGCCCCGAATTTTTAAGACTGATTGCAACTCACCGCCCCTCCTCTTATTGAACACTTAATATCCTGAGACTAGTATGTTCTCTCAAGAAGGCCTTACCATCGCCATGACAACCTTACTGATTTTACTCATTTGCTCAAAAGTTCTTACTCTCAACCTAGGTCAAAGTAACTTCAGATTTCATTGTCCTTTGAAGTCAACTCATCTTAGATATTTTTGGGGTCGTCATGGGCGTTCAACGACATACCAGTTCTCCTCTGCCTGGCACGTGGTAGGATTAAGTGCTTTTCTCAGTGAGACGGGGGCATGGATTTCACTTTGGGCAGGAGAATATGAGTGGCAGTGACATCTGCCATTTCCACACAGAAGCCTTCAGAAGTCACTATGTAATTTACTACTTCCCCTTCCTCAGTGATCCAGGATGGCTATGTCAAGAAGAGGTCTTTGGCAGTTGGGCAGAGCCCCCACAGACCTGCAGTGGACACAAAGCCCAGAGAAGAATCTTAACCATTGTTGCTTGAACTAGCTCAACCTGGTTCAAATACCAGCCCTCCAAATTTGGGGTGAAAAAGAGAAAACTGAGTAAAGAATTTATATAGCCAATTAGAAGGGAAATGAAATCAAACACCGACCATTACTATAGTTCAGATATTTACATGTTACCACGACAATTCTCTTGGCCACACTGAGAAGTAGGCATTGCCTTCATTTTGCAGGCATGGAAATTGAGGGTCAGAGAGGGAAGGGACTTGGTCAAGGTTATATGGCTAGAAGGTGACAGAGGTGAGTTTTCAAATTCAAGTCTGTCTGAATGGTGTGATTATGTTACATGGTCTATAAAAAGCATACACAACTTTATCACTCTAAGAATGTCTAAAATAAAAAAACACAAGAAATAACAAGTGTTGGTGAGGATGTGGAGAAACAGGAACCCTCATGTGCTGTTGGTGGGAATGCAAGCTGGTACAGCCACTGTGGAAAACAGTATGGACATTTCTCAAATAATTAAAAATAGAATTACCATATGATACAGTATTTTCACTACTTAGTATTTACCCAAAAAGGCAAAATGCTAATTTAAAAAGATATACATGCCCTGATCTTTACTGTCGTACTACTTAAAAATAGCCAAGATTTGGAAGCAGCCATGGAAATGTCCATCCATGGATGAGTGTATAAAGAAGAGGTGATATACACAACACACAACACACACACATCACACACACACCCTGGAATATTACTCAGCCGTAAAAAAAGAATGAAATCTTGCCATTTGCAACATGGATGGACCTAGAGAGTATAATGCTAAGTGAAATAAGTCAGTCAGAGAAAGATAAATACCCTATTTCACTCATATGTGGAATTTAAGTAACAAAACAAATGAACAAAGAAAAAAGAGACAAACAAAAATCCCAGACTCTATATAGAAAACAAACTGGTGGTTGCCAGAGTGGAGATGGGTGGGGGGATGGGTGAAACAGGTAAAAGGGATTAAGAGTATATTTATCTTTTCTCTCTTTTTTAGAGAGGTGGGGAGGGGCAGAGGGAGAGGGACAGAGAGCATGTGAAGTGGGCTCCACGCCCAGTGTGGAGTCAGACACGTGTGGGGTTTGATCTCACGACCCAGAGATCACTACCTGAGCTGAAATCAAGAGTTGGACACTCAGCCGACTGAGCCACCCAGGCGCCCCAAGAGTTCATCTTGATGAGCACTGAATAATGTACAGAGTTGCTGAATCATTACATTGTACACCTGAAACTAATAGAACACTGTATGTTAATTACACTTCAATTAAAAAAATAAAAGCCACGCACTGGAACACTAGGTGGGCAAGGTATTCAGTCATTCACCAAATGCGCATAGTATGTGTACCTACTATGTGCCAGGCACTGGAGCAAGAGCCTCAGAATGAGTAAGATCGCTCTGGCCTCTGCCCCTGAGGTGCTCACAGTGTAATGTGGGCTACAGATGGGTCAAGGGGCAGTTTCAATGTGAGTAACAAGAGCCATTTGGCTAGGGTAACCATGGGTGGGACCTGGGGTGGGGGGACACTTGAAGACGTGGAAGGAAAAATAAATTGGGGGAGGGAAACAGTAGAGAAGGGAAAGCAAATGAAGAATAATGGCCAAATAGAGATGTGTCATTAACATAATTCTAGTCCTGCCTGCATTGGCACACACTTGGTAAGAACATGCCATATCCCTCGCATTGGCATACACAACTATGGCTGGCGCCGTCCTTGGCTGATGACATCAAAGCATCCCGCTCTGCCTTGCTAGTAGCCACAGCCCCCACCCAGCTGGCTCAGGAATTCCAACCCGAACAGGCAACACACATTCCTGGGGGTGGCTGGCAGCCTGGCTCAGGTGGACAGAGGGCAGTCTGCTCCTCTACGACATGCCGTCATAGTCATCAGACCTGGGACCGTGCCTGGCAGGCAACCGTCATCCTGCCCATTTTGATTGGGCAGAATGAACAGAAGCAGTGGAGGTGAAAGGCCTTTAAGGAAACTGAAAGGCCACTGAGCACCAATAGGTCAGAGGCACTTGACAACCAGGAACAGACCTCAGAACGTCTCAGGCTCCTCCTGCCCACCCCAGCAATGCAGGTCTGAATTTGGAGCTTCGAAGGTGGTCTCTCCCTTTTGGAAATGAAGACCTCACAGGCTCTCCTGGGTGGATGTGTGTCAGGGTAGAGACAGCAAGGCCACAGGGGACCTAGGGAGCGAAGTGAACCCTCCCGTGGAAGATACCAGGATGGTCTCTGTCTTTGGGCAACTTAGAAATCCAGCTCTAGAAGGGTTCATGCACCGAATAGGAGAGCAAAGAGAGCCTAGGGGGCTCTTACAACGTGGAGATGGGCCGACGTTGGAAGGAGGCATGGAGCTGAAAGAAGAAGAAACGTGGTGCTCTGCTCTTGGGAGTTTACATTTCAGAAGGGCGCCTCAGTGTCCCCAAGCCTCATGATCTCCGAGGGCTCAGACAGGGGGCAGTCTGTCCTGAGGCAATGGGCAAGAAGCTTCTTGTTGTAGGATGGAAGACTAAGGAGAAGAAAACATAAACTGCTAGAAAATTCGGGAGGAAAGGGCATTTTACATGGTAGAAAGAGTACATGGGTAAGGATGGGCACATTCTCATGGAACTTCAGGCATCTGCTAACTCTGTTAGAAATGTCCTTCTGGATCCTGCTCCTGGTTAACTCATCTTTTCTTTGATGTCCTGGCTCAGATGTTACCTTGGCCATGCAATCTCCCTTGATTCCCCCCAGGCTCTGGACTGCTGGGGAATCTGTTCTCAGCCTGGGTGCTGAGAACCTCTCTCCAAGCCCAGAAAGGACATTGCTACCTCCTGGCTTTTTTTCCCCTGCAGAAGAGGGAGGTAGCCTTGCACCCCTTCTTGGCACGAGTCCAGAAAGCCACTTGCTGACCAAAATTAAATATGTATTTATCAAGTGCTTATTATGTACTGGTATAGTTTCTAGGAGATACATCTATAAGCACGCACTCTTGCTTTGTGGAGGGTTCTTTCATTCTGGTTAAGGAGACAGACAATAAACAAACAGACCCATAACAAATGTTAGAATAGAATACGTGCCATGAATGCAACAAAGAAGCACATGGCAGAGCTGCCGGAGAACATCTAAGCTACTGGGAGAGAAGCCTGAGAAGTGGAACCTTTAGTTTTCCAGCCTCTACTAGACAGAAAAATCCAGCAAAGGAAGCTGGAAGAGGGGTCCGAAAAACAACCCACCCTGTAGCTCAAAGCTCCCAGAACTGCTATATCAGAATGTTATCCCACTGTGCTGAACCCAACTGCTTCCATCATTGGACATGGAGTTTCTGGAAGTCAGGCACTCACACTGGTTTATTTATCTGGCACAGAGAAGGCACACTCCAAATGCTTGTTGAGTAAATGGCTCTACCTGAGACAGCCTGCCTAGCTTAACCTGATGACCTGCCCTAGCAGCGATGAGGGAGATTCAGAAAGTCACATCACGAGAACAAGTCACCCACTGGATGGTGAAGGCTAGGAGGCCATGTTAACACTACAGACTAAAGAGAAGCTACTGTTGGCTCTCTGGGGGGCGGGTCAGAGTTTGATGAAAATCATATGTGACAGCAAGTATTTTTCTAGTGTGTCTGTGTGGAAGGACTAGACCACACAGGAAGTGGAGGCGGAGAGTTATAATACTGACTCTAGATGGTAGAAGGTTGGCAGCCAAAGAAAAAGGAAAGCGAAGAGAAGATATTGCAGAAGATTTGCAAGACGACTGGCTTCTGAGCTATATCCCTCTGGGGCAGGAGGGAGGCGGGCCCTCGGAGCCTAATGGAGAGGCTGGCAAGTGTGTGCTAGTTGGAAGAAGGTGGGAGTTCGGATTCCAGTGTTGACCCTGTCTGAGAGTTGCTGGGAGCTGATGTGGAGAGGGAGGGCCCTCTTGGCTAGACGTGTTGAATTGGGAGAGGTGGGATCGTGTGGCTGGTGGGAGCACATGCTCCAGAGCCAAGGAGCCAGGTGTGACTCCCGGTTCTGGTTGGCACTAGCAGTGTGGGTCTGGACAGATGACCTAACTTCTCCGGGCTTCATCAATCAAATGTGGGCAATCATAGCACCTCCTGCAGAGGGTTGTTGAGGGGAGTGAATGAGGGAATATATTGAAGGTCTTGAAACAGCCTGAAGCCGAAGGGCAGCTGGCTATTGGTAATGTCTTCAGGCGGTCCTCAGTGAGCGATGCCTCAAGGTGAGTGGTAGGGAAGGTAGGGGGTAAAGGGCAGGGAGAAAGCATTTCACTCTGTTCACTAGTGCTCCAAACAAGTGGGCCAGTGGTTTGGCCTTGGAAATATTGTAGCTCTCCTCAGCATTTTGATAGGAGACTACTCCTCATGGGAAGGAGATGCGCCCATATAAAGTAGCTTATGGGTAGCTGAAGATATGACCTATCTAAATTACCATGGGAGGGAAAAGCCAAAAAAGAAAAGCATGAAGCTGAGGGGAATTTGCCATTATTCCAATTTGAGAGTACCCTGCTGCTACTAAAGAAAATCTTCAATAAGAGTAAAAAATAATTAAAACAAAACAAAGGGGTGGGAGTCGCTCCATGATTTAAGATGACGCGCCTGACATGAGAAGGCAAGGGGCCGCCCCAGCTTTCTGGCAGTGACCTCGAGTGTGCCAGATGGAATGTTCTGAATTCTAAACTCTGACACCAAAGAAACCAGGCTAGTCACTCGCACTTTTCTTTTTTTAAAAAATCCCCGTGGAAGATAGGCTTTGCTTTTACCCACTGGCCCAAAGCTAGGGTAGTAGGGCTGGGGTGAAGATGGACCTGGGCTCACAACGAGATGGCTCTGTCTGACCCACCTCAGCTTCCTCGATCTTGCCAACCCTTTCTTGTGCCTAAAAGAGAACCACAAGGGAGGGGTGACTTCAGACACATGGTACACCTTTATTTTTAGCCAACCGAGGACATTTTATTTACTAAACAATATAATGAAACGAGAGCTTAAACATAAAAGCTCCAGGATGTTAAGAGGTCATGATGCAGACAGTTTTTCAGCAGATGAACCCTAGAAACTGACAAAGATACTACGCACTAAAAATATTCCGAGGACATGGGGGACAGATAACACTTGCCATTTTAAACACGCCCTGTCTCTTTCAGTTGCATCTGGATTAATATAATTAAGCATAAGACCGCTCAATACTTATTTTATGTCAATGGAGACCAAGACTGAGAATTCTTTTCTTTCTTTAGTCATACAGATGATATATTACTAGTTATCTTGTTTTAAAAAGATTTCTATGCCCCAACAGTATTATAGAACACAACACCCAGAAGGCCAGTGGGGGAGGCATTGAAGACAATCCTGCTTTATGAAAACCATGTCTTAAAAATGCTAAGCACCCTCTCATGCCACATAGATCTGGAATTTAAGAAGAGAACCTTGACCAATAGGGTTCAACTCTGAAGGAAGAGCCCATAAAGCAAAAAGAATAACAATAACCTGCGTTCTTCCTGGCTTCCAGAGTCCACACCAGAGAACCCTGCTGCCCTGGAAAGAAACAGATGCTATGACTCTTCGGTAAAAGAAAGTCCAATTCCCTAGATCCGTTGTTCTAATGACACATTTCTCATCTAAACTTTGCACTCTGTGACATAATTTTCTGGCCTCATTTCTCATGCGTTTCTCATGTTCTCATGTGTCCTGACACCAGGAAGGGCTATTTTGGCTCCTTCAAGTTACAGTTTAGTTGATGCGCAGGGTGTTGTCACCTAGTGCTGGGTCACATGTATCCCTCTGAGCAGAGCTATAGGAAGGTGAGGGAACCTCCAGGTCCAATGGTGGACAGGGAAAGATGTTCTCCTGCTGATGTCCCTCCCTGCAGTTACTCTGTGTCTTCGAGTGACCCAAAGGTCATCAAACCTCGAGTCTGCCTGAGCCGTAGATATTGTTGATGGCTTCCTCCCTCCTAAATCCCATTCCCTCAAGGCTCTGCTTAACCCCAGCAGCTGGCCAATCTCAGAGAAGAGTCACAGAGCTTCAGAGCTGAAAGGGACCATGGCCGCCACCCAGTGCTCTCACATTACAAACCAACTCCTTTCTGTTTTCCAAAGAGTCAGTGCTAAAGGGACCTGTTTTCTTAAAGAGATTTCCAGGCATCAGTTTACATCAGCGGGACGATTTTTTTTCTAGAGGCCACTGTTTCCTCCCCTCTCATCACGGAATGGTCACCCCTTATTCCAAGCATCTAACATGAAGCTGGTTTCCATAGCAGGTGCTTATTTTGTCTTCAAAGTGGGCTCTGGAGTGAGTACTGACTTTAGACTCTACCAAGACATATTCACGGTGAAGCTAAATGTGAGCATATGGGCAGACAAAGAATTCCTCTGGGTGTATATGTAAATTTATTAATGTGACAATACTTATAAAGCATTAATACTAAATCTCATTAAGTCAAAATACAATATAATTTTTTTTCCTTCACCATGGAATTCCAAACATTTTAAAGCTTGATAAAATCAAGCATTGATGGTAATGGGCAGGGTTGGTAGAAATGAAGATTAGTAAAGTCATTTTGGAGGACAATATAGGGACACCTATGGAAATTACAAATATGCAGGCCTTTTGGCCCACTGACTACTTTTAGGAAGCTACTCTAGAAATAATCTTATTTGGGTACAAAGGAGCAGGTAGAAGGGCGGTCATTATGCATGAGACTATAATTGACAATAATTAGAAACAATTATTGAATATGCACATCTGTGGAATGTGAGTAAATTAATAACATAGAATATTGTACAGCCACTAAAAAAAGAATGAGAGATGTATATGTGATGACCCGGAAAGAACTCTAAGACATATTAGGTGGAAAGAGAAAGTCATAGAACAGTATGTACGCTATACTAGTGTATGTACTCTAAAGACCTATACACTGTGCATATACTTGTATGTGAGTACTTAGAAAAGGGTGTAGAAGATTGAATCCAAACCAATGTCAAGGGCTACTGATGGAAAGATGAGTGGAATCAGGAAAAAGGGTCATCAAGAAGAACTTGTACTTTTATCTCTATTGCTTGACTTTTGCTCAGTGAGACTGATTCATAGGTTATAGTGTTATGAATGTTATTTGGTTACATTTAGATTATCTTTCCTTAGAGAACTAAAGGCCTAGCCCAGAAAAATCTGGTTGCCTCCTTATTTCTATAGCCTGAGACCCCACTTGAGATTTTCTTACTTATGTCCTCTTTCCACTCCACCCTCTGCAACACATTCATTTGGAACTTAGCAAAATCATCCTGGATCCTTGTCATGGAGATAAGCACAGGATGTAACGCTGAGCTTTTCACAAATGTTTCTTTTTCCCTCAGTTCTTAGTGTTAATCCATGAGAAAATGAGCTGTGCTTCTGCTAAAGTCAAGGGCAAAAATCTCAAATCCAAATACACCATCACCAATAAACAAAACCAAGTGGACAGAATTCTTTATCAACAGAAAATCACAGCTCCCACCAGAACATGGCCTTCCAGGCTTCGGTAATCACATATTCCTAGGTATACTTTCCAAGAAACCTACGACTACACGGGTTTCAAATGGAGTGATTCCTTTACTGACTTTAAATTTAACTCTCTTTCTCTCTCTCTCTTTTTTTTTCCTCCAAACTTCCACTTATAGAAAGACTCATGAGAATTGTAATATTCTTTTCTCCCTTCTCAAGAAAAAAGAATGACTTTGGGATTTATGCATCAAATATTTTTTGTCTTATTCTTCTCTTACTGTTGATTTAACTGGATTTTAAAAACACGTAAAAGCCTGTGATTTGGAATGATAAATTATAGTGGAAAAATGGAATATGTTACTTGTAAGGAGTTGGGAGAATAAGAGGCTTGCTTCAAAGGCACAGAAAATTGTCACCGATGGCCTGCAGAATGTCTTGGAGGGGGACCTTGGGAGCTTTACTTTAAGAGTCGCAGTGGTATAAAACACAATTTCCAAAGCAGTTATGATCACCCATGGATACCACAGGTTATTTCAGAAGGATTCCAAAAAATACCCTCACAATCTCATAGCAAATTATTTAAAAATTTTCCATTTAAAAAATAAATACATTCTGGGGTGCCTGGGTGGCTCAGTTGGTTCGGCAGCTGACTCTTGATTTCGGCTCAGGTCATGATCTCAGGGTCCTGGGATGGAGCCCCACGTTGGGCTCTGTGCTCAGTGGGGAGTCTGTCTGAGATTCCTTCTCTTTATCTTTAAAATAAATAAATAAAATCTTTGAAAAATAAATATATTCTATTGAGTACTTTCAGAAGGATAGGGAATGCCAGGTCTCAAATTAGCAAAGACTGCACTATCCCAACTCAAAAATGGTTGGGAATATCTGCCTCCTCTTGCTTCTCCTAAAAAACGTTTGATGTCCAATCCTCAAATTTGTTATTCCTTCTTGAACAAAGAGAAGACAGTATTACAATTCTCATGGTATTTGGAACTACAAATGATTTACCGTGACAGGGACTAGGATGAAAATCATGAGCAATCAGGTTTTATCCCCCCGTTAGAAATATTACATGCGTTTCTGTAGTTTCACATAATACAGCTACTTATTTGATTTTTGTGAACATCATAAGATAAAAAGAAATGGGCTCTCATCTTTTAAAAATCTCCATGCAACAGTATGAGAGCGTTCCAGAATAGAGGCTTGGCATTTCTCCTTTTCAGAATTCAGACTGTTTTTCTTTGTGTCTTAGGTATTTATGGCAGGAAGGCTGGGAGGAACAGGACAGTACTCATTGGAGGAAAAAGGGTAATAATCTTTGGAAAGAAATTGGCTGGGACATGTGAAACTCAGCAGGCTTGAAGACACTCTTCTTGTTTCCCAGCGTTCTGTTCTGAATCCCTGTCTCCTCGCCAGAGTTTGCAGCCTGTGAGGCCTGTTCGCTGTGCTCTGGTGTATGTGAGAGCTTCCCTGCGAACCACCATGGGGATCCATCGATCACACGGCCCCCTGCATGGTTCGTCTGTGCTCTCTTCTCCCTAATTGCATCAACTTGATCATTCGGCTAGAAAAAAATCTTGGCAAATTGCACTGGATTAAGCGTTTCCTACCTTTGCTCACCACGGAGAAAAATATCTGTTGTAATGCACCAAAAGTTTAGGCAAGGATGGCCATTTGGCAGGGACTCTCCATTTAGAGGGAAACTGCCAGACAGAAACCAGGCGTCGTTTCATTATTCAGAAGGAGCTCTGGCCTTCGTGGACTTGTGGCAGGTCAAATTCAAGTTTCAGGAGGGATTAGGACTGTAAAAAGATCACTTCTCTCCAAATTAATCTATGAATTCAGTATACTTTCAATGAAAATCGTGTCTGTGTGTGTGTGTGTGTGTGTGAAATTTAATAATTTGATTCTAAAACTACTATGGGAGAGCAAAGGGTTGAGAGAGCCAAGACAAATTTGAAGACTAACAAGGTTCATTATGCACAAATAGTGATTTAGACAGTGTGACCTCCACACAGGGAGAGACAGATAAATGAAACAGAATAGAGAGCCATTAATAATCCCACACAGGTACGGATGCTTGATACCTGGTGCACGTGATGCTGAAATCTAGTGGGGAAAGAATGAACTACTCAAAGTGGTGTTTGGATATAATCAATATAAAATTTGATCCTTAGTATAAATTGTATGGGGAAAAAAATCCCAAGGTATTAAAGACCTAAATGTGAAAAAACCAAATTTTTAAATTTTTAGAAAAATTGAAAGATACTATAAAAACAAGGTGAAAAGACAAGCCTAAAGCTAGTATAAGATATTTGTAACATAGAAAACCAGCAAAGGATTACAGAGACAAATGAAGAAATCAATAAGAAAATCAACAGGAAAAAGGCAAACAACCACGTAGGAAAATAGGCAAAGAATCCAGACAGACACACCACGGAAGGAACTCATGTGAACCATGAACAACATGCCCGCATGTACAACTTTCTGCAGAATCAGTGCAAGGAGACCGAGAGCCTGAGAAGCCTGGTGCGGGTCAGTCCACTGTGCGGTGCTGTACGCACGACGGAGAGATCAGAGGGTATCAATGCCCTGAATGCAGCAGGTACTCTCGGCCCCCTCACGGCTCCAGCCTCCCTGACACCCTCACGTGGCATGATCATCCCTAAAAGACCAAAGCCACGACAGAGACAGCTGCAGTGCCACCGAGGAAATGGGGGCCTTTGAGTCAGAGGACCTGGCCTCACTGTGGAACTTTGCACAGCTTCTTTAACTCTCCATCTGTTTCCTTTTTGGCAGAGAGCTTCAACTAGAGTGACCTTGATGTGACCTTGACAGAGCCAATGAGCTAGTCTTACCCAAGACCGATGCATCTGCAGGTGAGTCAGCACGAGTGCCCTACTGCTGGGGGGCACGTGCCAGGTCTCCTCATTGTAACCAACGGTTCCCACACGGAAATAGCATCAGCCTTTCCAACTCCTGCTTACATGGAGGAAGTTAGGACCTCAGAGGAAAGTCAGGACCCCACCAGCCCAAGCACCCAATAAGAGACAATGGGAGCTCCATTCTTTCTCCTGCCAGTGTGTTTAAGTTTCCTGGGGGCGGACAGGCTGGATTTCAAACAATGGGCGGGTAGATTCCTTCTACGTGCCTATTTCCAGAGTTGTAATGTATATTCTTTTTCTCCCACATCCTGCCTTCTATTTTCTTCTTGCTACAAGGCATTTTTAATACCAATTTATTAAAAACAGGTATTTTAAGATTCAACTTAAAAAGATTCTCTTGCATCATCAGGCTTAGTTAAAATTCTGAGCATAAAGGCTTCTGGAGGAGAAATTCAGGACAAGCAGCCAAAAAGGACTGGACTTTGCTCGATGTTGCTGAGCCAACAACTCCCCAGGGACCTGAGGCAAAGCCACATGACCTTGGGGCTCCACGTTCTCATGAAGAGTTCTTACAGGCCACTGTATGCCCTCAGAACACTAGTTCACTATACACACACACGTTTATATTTAACACTTGCATTTATGTGTTGGTATTTTCACAGTGGGATCTTTTCCAATATGTGCATTATGAAACTCTGGGCTCGAGAGCCCGGGAAGCCGGAAGTGCACACGGGGACTCCTTACGGAACATTGTCTCCGTCTCTCACCACCACCTGTTTGTCAGCTGCTTCCCAAATCAGCCACTTTCCCTTTTGATGTCTGAAACCTGTGACTTTTCTCTTTGACTTAACCAACAGGTGTTCTCAGACTCTTTTCATGATGGGCTGCCTTCCCTCGGGGTTCCAGGCAGAGGGAGTTTTTCCTAAAAGATGGCTGGGAAGCACAGAGAAATATTTCTCCCCTGATCTGCACGCAGTTGGAATGGCAGTCTGTTGGGACCCTCTCTGACGTCTTCACATTTCCTACTTCTTAGAAGATGCAGGGATACATGGGCAAACCATAAGGACCAGACCTCCGTATCCCATGGAAACAATGCAAGTACAAATCTTTTGTCCTTTGATTTAGGGCCTCGATATGCCAGATCTGTGCCAAAACGTAAGAATGGGCAGAGATGTCTTCAAACCATGGTGCTGAGTCTGGGAGAGCAGAGGGAAGTCTAGCTTGTGTGGCAGGGGGAGTCTCCCGCAGGGCAGGTGAAGCCTAGCATTGCAGTGTGCATCTCAAATGCCCCATGTGAAGTTGACCATGAGTCTTCTCTGGCCGGGTGGTGGACTGAGGGCCTCAACAGACACATATGTATACCCAAGAGTCTAGCAGTCACCAGTGGACAGGGTATGGGGACAAGATTGAAGACACCCCTAGGTTACATATGGGGACATAAGAAGTGCGTTCCCCGAGAGTGACATTAGCGTGGCAAGATAATATTTTAAAATATTAATGGATTTCATATCCTTGCATGAAATCACAGTTCTTTCGACCCTACAACTCACCTCCTGTCAATTGCTAGCTGGGTGTTCAGTTTTCAAAGGCTGGAGGATACTCAGGGAATTGAAAGGGGCAGAGGTAGTCTTCTAGCTCCCAAGATCAGAGAAAGGTCCCTGGGTCAGGAATATCCTCGGAAAGAGTGAGAGAACCCTCGGACACATTTGTAGGTTTAGAGGACAAAGGGCATGTGTCTTTCACCCCCTGAATGGAGCCCAAGAAAGCAGAAGATCCAGAAGAGAGATGGCCGTGTCATGTGTCAGATGAGGTCACACAGAGTTCCGTGGCCCAGCCTGTATGTGGCCCAGAGAGGCAGAGCTATAGAGGAAGCCGCCAATAGATTCTCAGAGTTCCTCGGGCCCTCGCTCAAGGACAGCAGAAAGCTCCTGAATAGCACCTGCCAGGGCCTTGTGGACTGACCGTGGAGATGCACTGGGGTGAAGGATGTTGCTGGGATGCCTTCAGGACAGACAGCACCTGTCCAACAGGTACCAGCCCCTCATCACCTTGGTCCCCAGGACTTAGACATGGCCCTGGGGAAGACTGGCTGGAATTGCCTGACAGTAAGTTTCCACCACCAGGGGCACGGGAGCACAGTGAACAAATCAAAAGTTAGAGAAAAAATTTTGAAGTTGCATGTATTATATAACTAAACATTTATCCCAAGGTTGGTGCCCACTACATTGGTAAAAATCAACCCAGGAGAGATGAGTCTAGTTTATAACTAACCCATTCTAGGAGGTGACTTCATTTCCTTCCTTTCTTCTCTTCCTCCCTCTCTCCCTGACCCACCATATAACCAGGTACTCGGCGGCTGAATACCAGGAATGCTTTTTCTTTTTTTCCTTTAAACCCCAAACACCTGTTTTCTGCTGTCAAGATTTGGCAATTTAGCTAGGAGTGGGCGGGGAGGGGAGGGGCAGAGAGGGAGACATAGGCATGTGCTGAGGGCTGGAATGGAACCGCATACTAAGTGGTTTAGGAGCACTGAGGAGAGCTTGCTAATCTGAGACGGGGACATCTTTGCAACCTGACAGCTCCTCTCTCTCCAACCAGTACCCGTAGGAAAACTAAACTGTGATCAGAAAGCTCTAATCGATTCAGTTGTCTGGAAAATTTGGGGGATGGATTGCGGCAGAGCCACTGTCTGCATTCGGATACCCTCCTCACTTTGCAGCCCCTTCGCCACTAGTAGGGGCCACGTGGCTGGTTTTTGACAATACGCCTAACAAGGGACACTCCAAGAGCTTACGTGCTTCTGCAGCTCAGCCGTTCTCTCTCCTAGCCATCATGTCCACCAGGCCTCTCCCTCCTGGTGGAGAAGCTTCAAGATCTCTGAGACTTCGTCAGTCCGAGTCTTTGAGAAGATGCGCGGGACAGAGACCCCACCAAGCCATGGTGAGCTTGCGACATGAGCAACAGGTTCCCAACTGAACTCACTCTCTGAACTTTGGGGCTATTTTGTTCCCACAGCAAAGCAGACTACCCTGACTTGGTGCTCATGATGATGACGACAGGGGTTGCTGGGCTATGAAAATGAATTCTGCTGCTGTTCGGAAAACAAGGTGCTCTGCTCTGGGCGGGGGGGACAGGGATTTTAGGAACAACCTTCTGAGAGAGATGGTGGAGTGACAGGCAGCCGTGTGACATCTGTACATAGGGAGAGGGCGTGGACCCGGGTTCAGGGTCCACGTTGGTAGAAAGAAGCCTGAGCCGGGGGCAGAAAACCGGTGGAAGGTAGGGAAGCCACATCTCCACCTTCTCTGTCTCCCTGTCCCAGCGAAGGCCAGGAGCTGCTCCCTCCCCTCCCCCCTCCCACCCCCTAATCCCAGGCAGTCCCCTGTGGGGCCCAGTGGTAACAGAGCAGTCAGGGGTCTCTCTGGGGGGCAAACTAAAGGTAGCTGCTCTCCTATCCACAGCCCCCTGGAGTCCACTAGTTTCAGGATTGGCACCTTTGAAGGGGAACAACCCGGGGAGAGAAACAGAGAAAATCAGCAAAAAAGGCCACTTTAATTTTACTCTGGAATGAAGTTTATCTTCTCCTCCCCCGTCCCCAAAAGGATATGTAGACTTGAAAACATTTCCATCCTTACTGCACCCGTTCAACTGAAACCAGTGTTTGAAGTGAGTCGCCGGCACATCTGGGCCCCATCTAAGTGACGTTGCATGAGGGAGCGGCCGGGCAGACGGCTCACAGACGCTTCCTTTCCTGCCGTGTAACCCAGGATGCAGTGCAGCGCCGAAGGGGTGCGGCTCTGCAATCTGTCAGTGACAAGGGGACCCGTGTTGGAAACAGATCCATTCGAGAAAATAATAATCCTTTCATTCCCTAGAATGCTACTTATGTCCTCCCCCGCTTTTTCCCAGATGAGAACAGAAATCTTCATGGGACCTAACTATTCCCTGGGAAAGTCATCGGATGGCAGGGAACCCATGAGACAATGACAACTGGCATACTGAAGTCTATCGAAGTCTCTGGTGTGGGAGCCACAGAAGAGCAGAAGAGTGTTGACAACTTATCTCCCCCAGCACTGGCAACGTACCCCGCTAGTTAGGCTGACTCCACGGGCCTGTTGGAAAAGGAGCACCACGACAAATCACAGAGACAATGACAACAGCTGCGTCAGCGGAGTGCTCCGAAAGCACCAGACCCTGAGCTCCACCCGCCCCCCGCCTTCAACCCTCACAAGCATCCCCGAGGGAGTTATTATTACACTCTCCCCTCTGGCAAATGAAAAGCTCTAAGAACAGTCATTTCGTATTAACAGTTTACAACACCAGAGTAGGAGACAGTATGCATCTAAGTTGGTTTGTTTTATACCCTATAGATCTGGTGTTGGTTTACAGACTGTGTCTTCAGTATCAGGGCGGCCAGACCAGAGTACAAAGGAAGGAAGGAACACTCTAGAATGTCTACTACATAGAGAAGTTCCTGACAGTGTTGGATGCCAATCCTGCCAGGTATAAATACCTCTGATCTTTCTAAAAATAAACAAATAGAAGCTCAGGGAGGGCAGATCGTCTCATCAAACTCATGCAGTCCTAAGCAGTGAATGGGGGTGGGGGTTTCTCACATGTCCTCAACAACACCAAGTGAGTTCTGGGAACAGCCTCACCGGGAATCACGGCCAATGCCTGCCTGCAGAGGTGAGTCATGCGTGTGACCCGGGAGGAGGTCCTCTCCACCTTCAGGGCATCAGTTTCCTCCTCTGGAAGACGGGGACATGAGGGGGTAAATGAGAGGACGAAAGGCTCTCTGAAGTCTCAGGGGCTGCGTCGGTGAAGATATGAAACGGAATGTGGGAGGTGGTGGTAAAATGCCAGATAAAAACAAAATCCACAAGTAGGTAATTACTAATGGATTTATATTAGTGTTAATGCAGAAAAAGGACTTTAAGCCAACAGCATTACCAGGAAATTCTGCAAACTGAAAAGGCTGGGCAGGAAAATTTGATGCATCATAACAATAGCGTTTTTCAGCAACGGCCAGACGAGCATGGCTGCCTACTGACTGGTCAAATGTTCGGTAGTGTGGTGGTTAAGAACAGTATACTCCCAGCCAGGAAGTCTGGGTTCGAATCCCTGTTCTGCCACCTACTGGCTGTGCCACTGTGGGCAAGTCCCCTTACTTCTCTTTGCCTCTGCCTCCCAGATGTAGATGGGGATGTTTCAGGTACCCATGCCTTGGGGTTGATGGGAGGATTTTGAGCATGAACACATGAATGTCACTGTCCATTGGGAGCTGGTCTCATGTCCAGTCTTTGACAGCTAACCAGCTTTCTGTCACGTCAGGCTATATACTTCAGTGAAGGTACTTGGTGCTGGGGGCTCTGGTTCTACTCCTCGGGAAATTTACTTAGAGGCTAAACCTCAAAGAATTCAGTTGAACCATATGAAACTGCTGTTCTGTAGGCCAAAATATGGGGGGAAATCAGCAGTTTCATCCATTTCAACCTGATACATATGGGCAAACAAATCCAAAGCTCAGAAAAGCAGCAAAAAAGAAAGAAGAAAGAGGAAAAAGAAGAAAGGAACAAGCAGTCCAGCAAAAATCATAAAAGGAGAGTCTGAAGAAATGTAAATAAAATAACCACGGCTTACACAGCTGCATCAAAGAAACGCATAAATTAAGTCCAGGATCTAATCATTTCCTTTAAGCACAAACATTAGCTCAAGAGGCGGGTGGCTTTGCAGATGCATGTATCTGACTAAGAAGTGGGAAGAGGAGGGATTTTTTTTTTTTTTTTAGGGCCATAAAAGAGACACGGAAGGGACTCTCTCCTCCCCTGAGGAGCCAGCTCCTATCTGCAGGGTCACACACTCCTTTCTCATCTGCTGCTTTTCTTCCCAGCTCCTTTTCATCCACAAAAGAGAATCTCAACCCACCCTCTTCGCCCACCCCTCCTGCTCCTGACGTCAAGCCCTCTCCCACGCTGTACCCTCTTCTGGAGCCTTCTTCCTCCATCTGCTGGCTACTTTCCTCCCACCCTCGGGGTTCACCTTCCATCCCCTCTCTCCCACAGAGGCAGCCCTATTGAGGAGGAAGCAGGGAGCAGATACCCAGCCAGGCTTTCCACAGTTGGCAGCTGGCATTCCAGGATTTTCCCCCTTGTCCTTGAACTGGACAGGAGGGCTTAGGGTGGTGGGTTTCAACACAAGCAAGAGATCATGACAGCATCTTTCTCTTCCTACATCCCACTGGTCTGATTT
This sequence comes from Mellivora capensis, assembly GCA_004024625.1. NCBI lineage: Eukaryota > Metazoa > Chordata > Mammalia > Carnivora > Mustelidae > Mellivora > Mellivora capensis. The sequence goes on from PISX010010624.1 coordinate 42,672, forward strand.
CTGCTGGTTTTGCCAAGTCTATTCCCAGAAACAGAATATAGGGTCATCATATAAGAAACCAGTCCGACAGGCTCCATGTAAAAAAAAAATATTACTATTACTGCTACTATTTTTGAGTGATTACTATGGGATAGAACTTATGCTAAGCCCTTTGACATTAGAACATTTACTCTTCACCACGGTCCCATAAAACAGATGCTATTATTATCCCCATTTTTCATATGTGGGAACTGCGCCACAGAAGGGTGAAGTGATTTGCTGAAGGGGCCACTGGTAGGTGACAGAGCTGGGGGCCCACCAAGGCAGTTGGACTCCAGAGCCCCTGCTCTTAGCTTTCCTCTAACTGCCATTTGAGAATCAGTCTTGGTTTGCCATAACCTTGTACGGTACTTACGAAAAGACTGGCAACAGCATCTACCCCAAGCTTTAAAACAGGAAACATTATAGACTTACAAACACAGAAGTAGAAAACCATATGCTTTTTCCATGACAGTACTTTGGGACAAAGGCCGTGGTCCACTATAAGGATTTGGGGCTGAGAAAAATATTCTTTATATTGCCTGAAACAGGATGCTGTATTCAAGGAAAGGCAGCTATGTGGCTGTGGGAACACTTTCCAAGGATGGAAGATAAATGAGTAGATCAGTCTGGTGTTCCACAATAGATTGGCACTTGCTGCTATAGTCAGCCACGCTACGGGGACTGTAGATTTGTTGGTGAGGTGAAGGCTGTAGGGGGTCCCGATCTCCTTCCTGGCCTCGGGGTCTCTGAGATATCATGTGAGGGGTCTTGAAATACACTTCTCCATAGCCGGAGCTCTAAGTCTAAAAGAAGCCCAAGATTACCTTTAGAAGCTCAAAGAACTCTCATCTCTGGAAACAGTGGCTGTCTCCCCAAGAGCAAGAATCATCTGCTGTGTCTAGAAGGAAAACCTCCTTCCCTTGGAGATTAAGAAGGAGCAATGTTGCCGAGGAGCCAGAGGAGGTTGGAGTGATGTTATAACAGACCAAGGGGCCAAGAGTAATTAGAACTCTTGCAAGTGACAGAAATCCAGCATAGCTCTATCATGGCCAAGAGGGGAATGTATTGACTCAGGGAACCAAGCCAAAGGAAGGTGGCCAGCTGGGTCCTGGGGACAGTAAAACCAGGACCTGGAGCCCCCATGCCCTGTCTCCTGTCTCTTCTCTCTGATGGTCAGCTGTTTTCCCCTGCACACTGGCTCCTCTATGAAATACGAAAATGTGGCTGCCAGCAGCTGTCATGAGCACATCTTCCCAGCTTCACAGCAAGAAGGTAAGCTCATCCTCTCATTTCAGTGAGTGAACTCCTAGACAAGCTATCCAGCTGGCTTGCTTCCACGGCCAACGGGGTGAAGTGGTGTGATAGACTGCCCCCCCACCCCCAAGCAACACAGGGAGAGGAAGAGCAGTTCTTCATGCAGGGTTCCCAGGAGCACTGGAAGGGAGCAGTCACCCATGTCCACCCAGGGATCTTGCTGCCCTGGGCCCTCAGGTCTCTGCAGTTCTGTGGGGAGCTGCTCCAGGGCACGCAGCCAGAGCAGCGGCCAAGAGGGAGGCCACAGAGAGGATGGAGTTGCAGAAATCCTAGCAAAACTGGCTTGGAGAAGGGGCGCCTGGCTGGCTGAGTCAGTAGAGCATACAGTTCTTGATCTCAGAGTCATGAGTTTGAGCCCTGCGTGGCGGGTAGGATTTACTTAAAAGAAAAAAAGGGGGGAGGGGTTGCCTGGGTGGCTCAGTCAGTTAAGCGGCTGCCTTCAGCTCAGGTCATGAGCCCAGGGTCCTGGGATCGAATCCTGAACCAGGCTTCTTGCTCAACAGGGAGCCTGCGTCTCCTTCTGCCTCTATAGCCACCCCCCTCCCGGCTGCTTGTGCTCGCTCTTTCTCTCTCTGACATATAAATAAAAGTAAAAAATTTGGCTAGGAGGTCAGAATGAAACACTTCTTCATAATTCAGACCTTCCATGTTCTGGGGAACTCACACAGCCTGGGAGACTAAAGTCAGATAAGGTGGAGGAGAAGGGCATGAGGGCCAGAAATACCCCACAATTTCAGAAACCATTCTGGGACTCAAGGGCAAGTGTCATGTTGCCCAAGAAGCGGGATGCAGGCACCATAGGGCAGGAGGGTGGGAAAATGTGAGGGACCCCATCCAGGCTCAGCACACCCCCAACCCTGCCCAGTGCAGAGCCCACCCCAACAACGATCGCCAGCCCGGGAAAGCGGGCCACCTGGGTCCGTGCGCACTCAGGCTACAAGATTCCAGTGACAGAAATAACACGGGCACGCCGTAAAAACATCAGATGAACATGAATGCTGCAACATCCGGAGAACTGTCACTATCTGCCACTCTGAGACCAACATGGAAAGGATCAGCAGGAGAGCTGCAGTATGGGGCCTGGGTTTAAAAAAACCCATTATGGGCCGCTGCTGCCGGCTCTCGGCTGCTGAGCACAGCAGCGGGTCTTCCTGACGGGGCAGTTTATGGGTTCTCACAATGGCCCATTGCAAAGGCCGGGGCCCCCGTACCAAGTGGCTCCAATGGCCCCTGCTGCCCGAGCACACTGGCGAGGCTTTGCTGCATCCCTCCCGCAGCCTCATGATGCAGGCGGAGCAAAAGAGAGAAGGCCACGGGTGAGAGCGCAGCCAAGGCATTCTCCTCGCGAGGACATCCTTGACCCAATCCTCGTCTGATTGTGTCCCCAGAGAGGAGACTTCCAGGCGCAGTCCCAGGAGGAGATGGACACTCAGGCCCGTAAGAGGTACGTGCTTGCATCAGACCAGGCTTAGACTGGTGTGCTCACTTGTGAATATCGATCGAAGGTAGCCAGCACAAGCGGGACTCAGTGTGGGCTGCTTTTTATGAATGGGCTGGTCGTTGATGGTTTTAAGAGAGCCCCGTTAAACCTGACAGATGGCCTCCTTGTGCGGCCCAACAGTAAACGTCATTGTTAGGATTCCAGTCGCCATCTCCAGGCACTCCCCGAAACACAAGTTCTTTGTACATGTGAAATAAAGTCAGACACAAAGGGGAAAAAAAGGCCCATTTTCTCCTAGTGTATCAAAATTGACCCTTTAGACTAAAAAGGGCTATTTTTGCTCCCCAAGGTGGGGCAGCAAAGCACTGACACCCTGAGAGCAATTAGAAAATACACCCATGCGCGAACACCTTACCCTGGTCTTTATTACAAGGTCATGAACTTGGGCTTACATATTAAACTGGCAGGGCTGTGAGGCCCTTTTGTTAAGATTATAAGGCAGGTAGGACATGTTTGTTTCTTTCTGGGCAGGAAGGGAATTAACTGGGCTCTTATCCCAGCTGTGTCTCGAACCAGGTCCTTTTCCCACTTACTAATAGAGGAGGGAAGGGGGCTGGGCGAGATGCTTCAGAGGTCCCTTTCAGGACTAACATTCTATAATGCAGTGACTTTTTTTATGTGCTTCAGAAGTTCTCTTTACTGACCTTTCTTTCACTGGTGTTTCACCCTCATCCCAGCAACTGACTTTCATCCGCTCCCCACCTGATCCAAAATCTCTGTATCTAAGACAGACCCCCTTCCTCACAGCTGCCCCAGCACAAAGGAAAAGCTCGCAGGCGGGTGGCCTTAATTTGGAGACAGTCGAGTCCTATGTCAGTCACCCGGAGTCAGAACTGCGGGACAACCCGGGGCCAGAGCTGAGAAGTGTCTCTGTGCGGCTCTGGAGATCCTCTCTTGTTCCCCAGGGACTCCTTGGCAGTCCATCCCAAAGGGCCCTTGTGGCTTTTGGCAAGCTCGACTGCTAAACGCAGTTGAAGCAGGGAAATAATGTACCATAAATAATAACAAGCTGATCGTCATACTTAAGCATTAACCTGAACTTAAGATTGATTAGGTGTTGTACCAAGTACCTTATGTGTATTAGCGTATGTAATCCTCCTAGTAACCCTTGGAAATAGACACTCCCCCTCCTCCTGCTTTCCTGAGTAAGGAACAGACAGGAACAGAGGACAAGGCTGTAATGGTGTGTGACAGCCAGTAAGTCACTTCACAACTACTGGCTGAAGTCTGTTCATGGCTAAAAGCAGGAGTTCAGCCTGGGTCAGTATTTCCCAAATTGTGGTATATGGTCCATTCTGGGCGATTACCCGGGGGGCCTGCTCAAATGCAGACCCCTGGTTCCACCCCAGATCTACAAAATCAGAATTCCTGGGGGTAAGGCCCTGACATCTTATCTGTTGAACAAGAACCCCAGGTGATTCTGAAGCATGCAAAAGCCCGAGAACCCCGGGTATAGGATTCCAAAGTCCCCACCAGCTCTATTACAATGGCCCATGCTCTCCCTCTGTTAGAGACTCTTCAAGACCCAAAGTTAACCCCCAAATATCCTGAACATCTTCTTTAGATCAACTTTATACAACACAAGATCTTGTTTCATATATGACACGGGCAAATTTTCCATTCTCTGAAATGTTTAAACCATACCAAACAAATTCCTCCCATTTAGAAGGAATGCAAGAACAAGATGACATGACCTTAGTTAATTAAGTTATTTTACAAATAGAAGTCATTAAACATATGGAACTAGTTACTGAGAAAAGGGTCACTGGATCAGAGAACACTGACAGTAAATGAGAGGGGAGGAAGAGAGGCGGAGACAGAGACAGACATTGCTAAATCGAAACACAGACACACTCAGATCATGCACACAGAAGAAAACAGGTAAAATTGGGCTGTAAGCAAAGAGTGTAAGAACAAATAGGCCTTATTTTCACTGAGAACAAGGATGTCTTGTCACTTTTGGCCATGGTCTTGACTTTTCCTCCTAATTTATATCCTAATTTCCCTTAAAAAATGCCTCTCTTACCCCTTTGTCCTCATTCTTTCCCCCGATTTGCCTTTTGGTCTATTTATTTTTGTCCTTTGCTGCTGGAACTGAGGTCAGATTGACAACATGGCCTGCATTCACCTCACCTTGTCATGTCACCATCTTACTGTAGAGATGCAGCAAATCCCTTCAGCGGAGGTCTCAACCCTGGCTTCCAAGACCGTCAAACATCCACAAAACCATGTGGCCACAGGCCTGGAGGCTGCCTGCCGAGATGTTTCCATGGAGATGCACATCTGCTTTTCCCATGCACCTCGGCTCACTTTTTGACATGCACTTGCATACACGCACAATAATATTAGCCAAAGTCTCCAGCACAACAAAAATCTATTACACATCAATTGTACAAAGCAAAGCAAGGTCCTAAGTGCAATGAAGAAAACTATAATGTAAAGATGCATAACATAGGGTCTTAGCCTTCCAGGACCTTAGCGCCTTATAGAGACTTAGAATGCTCCAGAAAGCAAGTATGTAGGAGCTCAGGAGTCATAGCACGGAGGCTGGTTACAAAGTGGTAGAAGTGGTACCTGGGCTGGGGCGGGGAGGAGAAGCAGCGTTTTGGGTAGGAAGGACTGCAGTCTCTATTCCTACTTTTTTGGATAATAGCACCCTGATTTTCTTCAAATTTACTCTTAGCTCTTGTGAGTCAGGTGGGACTGAATTTGAACTTGCTAATCAAAGAACCCTAGGCACCTGGCCCCTCTGAGGGTTCAGAATGGGTACATGATCCAGGTCAGTCCAGAGAGACTGGACCTAAGGAACCATGGGTAAAGGAACCATGGGTAAAGAGAAGCTCTCCTTTCCCCATGGTTGTTTGCTCAGGGGACATAATCCCAGAGCTGGGGGTAATCATTTTACTACTAGCTGGAGGGTGTGACCTGGGAGTGAAATCAACATAGAGGAAAGCAGAACGAAGATAGAGCCAGAGTCTTGAGGACAAAGACTAAGGAAACCAGCTCTATCTCTGGACTATTTACATAAGGTAAGCTGATATTGTTTTTGTTTTTTTAAAGCAGTTATGGTTGGTTGCCTGTCATTAGTGTGTAAGGAGGTTCTTGGAAGAGTGGGGAGACCAGCCTCACCGGCTGGTGTTGGTGAAACACCAGCTGGAAGGCTGAATTGCAGGCAAACTTGTTAGGAGATGGGAAGGGAGGCATGAACAGAAAGCTAAGGCATAAGAACTTCATGGTCTACAGGCAAGATAAGACACTGGGGACCTCTGAGAAAGGGAAGGCTGAGGAAAGAGGGAATGTCTCAGTGACAGATCATGCACAAGAGAGGCGGCAGAACAAGATGGATCCTTTGGCTTCTTCCAACCTTGAGCTTGTGTGTAGATGGTAGTAGCTGGGCATAGTCTGTGGCATGGCTCAGAGCGGGTGCGACTGGAATCAGGGATGTTGCCAAGGCCATTATTGCCAGGCTGGGGGAGATACTACAGATGCTGGTGGGATGAGGAAAGGCGGCCTGGAATGACACTATAAAAGGACAGTCGCTTTGGTGACTAGCTGTGGGTGGTAAAGGAAGGAGAAGGCAGATTGTGCATCTGTACCTCTGAGTTGGGTGGATGGTGGTTCCACAGATGGAAAGCAGGGGTGGAGCTGGTTTGAAAGGGGGGATGAATTCTCCCCCTGAGACTTAAGAGGGCAGCATTCAAAGGGGTAGAACAAGAGCTCAAGGTGGGGCATGGTACCCCTCTAACCTCTCTGTATGGGGTTGGATAAGGTAGGCTTCGAAGTCATGGACAATTCTACAGGTCCTTGATTCCAGGAGAGAGGTCAGGGCTGCAAGGGCAAATGCAGCAGTGAGGGAAACTCACAGTTCTTTGTGACCTCAGAGGGTCCCTAGCATATGCTCTGAGCCAAAGCAGGAAATTCTGACAGCTGGCCATTCCCCTTAAACACTTTTTATGCCTGGCACCTTCTGAACTCTTAACGCCATCAGCTTTGTTGCCAGGTGGCTTTAACAATAAACGATTCCTTTTAGTGAGCTGAAAAAACTTCCTCATAGATTCAATCCACAAGTTGGAGTATTTCCGCCTAAAGGTGACTCAGCTCAGAAGAACACACTGGGATGGTGAGTAGCATGGCGGAGGTCACTTTCCTGGGCCATCCTCCCAAAAAGTGGCCATCATCCAGCCTATTGCTTCTTTTTTAAGTAACATGTTAAAATGACGGCTGTGTTGGGACTGATGAAGACAGTTGAGGGGACCCAGCATGACTATGAGTCAGAGTAAGAAAGGAGTCAAAAGTTGTATATTCTTGCCTCCTCTTCTCTCTCCTTTAATCAGTGGTGGGAGACTCGCCCCTTCCCCAGGCTGGCTTCCCGGATGCTGGAATTGGGCCACCTCTGAAATGAAGCCTAATCCCTTTTACCCAGGACAGACTATCCAATATTTTACTATCATGGTCATTGTGATCATTCCATTTCCAAATTAATTATCTCCATGGAGGACATAGCACGGAAGTCCCAAGCTTAGATGAGATCCCAAAAGGAGACAGAAGAAAAAGCAGGGCCCAGGCCTCAAAATCACATAAAAGTGACTTGTTTATATACAAGCTCATTGATTTCCTTCCTCCTCTTCCAGAAATGTGGGAGCACACGTGTGCGTGTGCGCACGCACACACACAGACACTTTGCTTTTGTTTAAATCAAGAAGTTACAAACAAACATGGGTTTGGCCAAGTTTAAATCTCCGAAAGCATGCCATTGGCTGCTGAAGCATTTTAGTTATCCTCCCTTAAAAAGAACAAATGTATCTTCCTCAGTTTGCAACTTATTATCAGAAATGCCCTGGTCACTGATCAAGAAGAAAAATTACAAGGGAGATTACTACTGAGATCATATGAGTTCATTTGCTTTCTGGATTGAAAAAAGAAACTATTTCTCTCCATCAGCATTATTCCTGCTATTGTTGTTCTCTTCTGATACAACATCAGGTCAGAGGAGCAGCATGAATATTTGGGGTCACTCACCCTATTGCTTTAAAAAAATGTTTATATCCGCTTAATTCTTTTGCATTTAAGAATTTGCTAGAAGGTCCTTGAACTGCCTTCTCCTCCTCGTTTCTTGGAGACAGGTTCTAAAAGGCACTCTGTCTTTCTGAGAGTACCCATGATCTTGACTTGACATTTCATTTTTGTGATTCCATCCCCTCCCCGACCCCCATTTGTTCCTTATCCTTATCTGTTCCTTCAGATACAAGCATCTAAGGTACAGTTACAAACTCCACTGTGTTCAAAGGTCTGTCCATCAGATGAACTCAAATCCTCTCTCTTCTGGCCATGACGGTCTATTTGGTTTTCTTAGGGAGAGGGGAAAGGGTCTTCTTTGAGACAGGTGTCTTTTCTGTAAACCCAATGAGCAGCTGTCTGTTTCTCTCTCAGGCTTAGCTCTGTCCTACACCAGATACACTTTTGATAAGAGCAGAGGTGGTGGTCAGGAGAGGATGTTGCTTTCTGATTTTATAAGTTGGACAAGAGAAGAAGCAATAACTACAGAACTTTAAAGTCCCATGTTGTGTAGTTATCTGATTAGTTAATCTAATACATGGAAATCAAAAGCAGCTTAAGAAAAATTAGACATTGGAGTGAAGGATTAGTCATACATTTGTTTTTCCCAAATTATATTATTCTCTTGTGATTAGTTGGGAGAAAGAATAATACAAAGATTTTATTGAATTATTTCCATTAAAAAGCTCGACGACGGGTTATTTAAAACTAACACATCTTTCCCTAAAGCGAACCACTTAGCAATGTTCTGGGTACCAAATTTAGAAATGGAAAGCTTCCAAGCTGTTGGGTTCCAAGTCTTTTCAGTTAATTAGTGCAGAGAAATTATTTTTATCTATGCATCATGTAAAGATTCAAAAACTAGGTCAGGATTTTTTTTTTTTTTTTGCCTTTTTAAATTTAAGTTCAGGACTGGTTGAAGGCACAGGAAGCTAGTAGAAGGATGGAGATGTATGTACCATCAGGTTGGATTTGATCGAGTTAAGTCATTAGAAGTGACTAACATTTCACACGGAGGACATGGGGAGATGGAGAGAAGGGAGTTGAGGGAAATTTGGGGGGAGATGAACCATGAGAGACTATGGACTCTGAAAAATAACCTGAGGGTTTTGAAGGGGCGTGGGGTGGGAGGTTGGGGGAGCCTGGTGGTGGGTATTATGGAGGGCACACATTGCATGGAGCACTGGGTGTGGTGTAAAACTATGAATTCTGTTACGCTGAAAAGAAATAAAAAAAAATATATTAAAAAAAAAGAAGTGACTAACATTTCCAAAATATTAAAGAAAGACATTTTGCTATACTAAGAGGAGCCTTACACTTTCCTAAAACAAAGGCTTCTCCAGTGGTCCCTAAAGCACCCTGCTTATCTCCGTCTGTGTTCCCAGGCACATTCTAGAAAAGTTTCAGTGGAGTTGCTTGAGTTTTCATGTCATCAAATGAATGGTTCAGGCTAAACAATACTGGTTTGCAATGTGAAGACGAAGTACTCAAGTACTACATATTGCAAAGAGAACGTTGACCTTGGAAGACTTGGGGGTCACAGAAAAATGGGCTCAGAGTCAGGAGGGGTCCTTGAATCTTTCAAGTCCAACTCTTATCTGATGTACAGTCATCCCCCTTATCCACAGGGAATCTGTTCCAAGACCCCCAGTGGATGCCTGAAACAATGAATAGTGTCAAACCCTACATGTACTATGTTTTTTCATACACACACACACACACCCACACACCCCTATGATAAAGTTTAATTTATAAGTTAGACATAGTAAGAAATTACAACAAAAACTAATAATAGGACAATTATAACAACATACTGTAAATAAGTTGTATGAATGTTGTCTCTTTCTCAAAATATCTTATTGTACTCACCCTTCTTCCTCTTGGGATGATGGGAAGTGATAACATGCCTATGGGATGAGATGAAGAGAGGTGAATAATGTAGGCACTGTGACACAGTGTCAGGCTATTATTGACCTTCTGACGATGGGTCATCTGCTTCTGGACTGCAGGTCCCTGAGGGTAACTGGAACTATGGAGGCAAAACTGCAGGGAAGAGGGGACTACTGTAGTTGGTGGCCAGCCTTCGCTGGCTTCTAATGATGGGCCAGCATTAAACAGGATGGTCTAGAATGAGCGCTTTAGCACACTAGAATAACACCAGGTGAACTCAATCTCTAATTTAGAACACTGTATCAATTTAGTTTCTGTCCTATAATGGAAAAAGCCTCAGAGAAGCTGCTAGTACTTACAAAGACGACATTAACAACATGATTCTTGACCTCAAAGGCAAAATATATGGTGCTAAATAGATGCATTTAAAAAAATCGCACATAGTAACCAAAGTTGCGCGCGCGCGCGCACACACACACACACACACACACACACACACACCAGGTATTAATGCCATTTATACCATGTTGCAACCATTCAAAAAGCACTTAGTGGGCCCCTCCTATGTGCTATCACCATCATGAGTGGCAGAGGCCAAGCTGGAGAAAACTAGGTTTCATGTTGATCTTTCCACACTATTCTTGTCTCCTGCTGTATGTCTTCCCTTTTCTGGGGGCCACGTTAAAAGTATACCAATCAATGACATGGAATATGGAAGGTCAAAAATATGAGGGGTCTAATGTTGACATTTTCACAACATATTACTGACTTGGAAAGATTTCTGCATTTATAGCAAAGACATTATTTCCTGATGGCTCGATCCCGGGCCCTTGGGTCCTTCTGGTACCCCTGCCCCAAGGCTCATTTTCCTCCTGCTGCGTGTACGTTCCCTTCATTCTGTCCCCATCACACCAGGCCCCCGTCATTTCCCCATCCTTCTCCCCGCACCACGACATGCATCCTGGTACTCTGTACAGCTTCCTCACCCTCTTCCCATGTCGACGGGTCAGAATCAGTACATGTTCAGTTGTTCAAGATGATGCCAATGCTGCTGACATTCCGGCCCCTGGCACCAGTAGGGGTGGAGCAGGCACGTGGTCTGTAAAAAGGGCTCTTCTAGGCCCCCTTCTGCTCTTCGGTGCTGCCTCCCGCCCCTTCTCCTGTCGCCGGCATGTTGGGCTGCATCGGGCCTCTAGGCAAGCCCCTCACCACCCTTCATGGTTTGATTTCATTTGGTTTGACCGTGTTACAGGAGGAGCCTAGAAACTCACAATTCATTCGTTCATAGTTTTGGTGGGCAGATCTTGGTTGGATTCCTTCTTTTGTCACTTATTATTGGAATGATTTGATTCTAGCTTTGTTTATATAACACTCTATGGTAATAACGCTACTAGTTATGAGCATTAAAACAACACGGGTAAACATGCCAAGTACAGAACCTCATGGGTGCTAAAAATGTGTTGAATTTGGATCTGATTCATAAAGACTTTTTAGGAACTTCTAAGAAATTAAGACAGGAAATCTTATTTTTTAAATGACATCTAATTCCCGCTACCAACACTTGACAGTTCAGTCCCGACATGTTTACATGCTTTACCTTATTTAAACCCATCTGACCATCTGAACCCTGAGACCAATGCCTCATGCTCTGCTCCCCACCATTCTGTGCATTCCTAATTGTCCAATGTTTTGCTTTACGGAAATGTCCAAGAACACGGGTTTAGTGACCTTCCTTATTTGGAATTTGAAACCTGCTCAACTAATTAGATGTGTCTTCATATGGCTTTTCCCTACATATGTACAAAGCAGGCTCGGTGTGAGCATGAGTCCATTTGATGACCTGAATCCCTTCCCGGTCATTATCATGGTCATCTGTCCAGCAGACACTGTGAGCGATCTTCCCATATTAGGTACTTCTCCTTCTCACCACAGTACCTTCAAAACCACACTTACAATCTGTTTTTAGACTCATAATGATCATTCCTATAATCTCAGTTATCTCTTACTCTAGCCAAAGCAGCTCTTTATCTGGTTCTTCCTGTCCTTTATAGCTATTTTTTTGAAAACAAACTTAATTTTATAGAATGGTTTTAGAGTTACCAAAAAATTATGAAGATAGTACAGAGATTTCTCATATACCCTCCGAAACCAGTTTCCCCTCGTACTGACATCTTACCTTAGTAGGACAGAGTTGTTGCTATTCACGAGCCAAAATTGATACATTATTATCACTAAAGTCTGTATTTTATGCAAACTTCCTTAGTTTTCAAAAAATGGGGTTAAATTCACATAATGTATAATTTACCATCTTAACCATTTTTAAAGTGAATAGTTGAGTGGCATTAAGTATATTCCATTCACATTGTTGTGAGACTCTAACCTCTATCCATCTCCAGAACTCTTACTATCTTGCGAAAGTGAAATTCTGTGCCCATTAAACAATAGCTCTCCTTTCTCCCTTCACCCTTGACAATTACCCTTCTACTTTCCATCTCTATGAATTTGACTGTGCTAGATTTGTCACATAAATGCGATCATCCTGTATTTGTACTTTTGTGACTGGTTCATTTCACTTAGTGTAATGCCTTCAAGGCTCGTCTATGTTGCCCATCATCTCCATCTTCAACCAACTTCAAAAGGACGTTCCTACACTTTCTACCTTGGCTTATCTACCTCCTGAGTCTCGTGTGTGGACTTGGCCTTCTTCTACAAGGAACCCCAGCTTGCCTCTATTTCTGGGACTTTGTCTTAAAATCTATTTAGCATTTGGGGCCTAAGAACCCCTGTGAGAACTAACATTTTAAAGCATTTACTATGATTCGGCTCTTATTCTAAGAACCCTTGTGAAAATGAATTTTTCTTTCTTTCTTTCTTTCAAATATTTTATTTATTTCTTTGAGAGAGAGAGAGAGATCACAGAGGGAGAGGAGGAGGAGGAAGTAGACTCCCTGCTGAGCTGGGAGCCTGAAGTGGGGCTCGATCCCAAGACCCTGAGATCACAATCTGAGCCAAAGGTAGATGCTTAATTGACTGAGCCACCCAGGTGCCCTGAAAAGTAACATTTTTAAAGTACTTACTATCAGCTATATGTAGAAGAATGAAACTTGACCATTCTCTTACACTGTACACAAAGTTAAACTCGAAATGGATAAAAGACCTCAACGTGAGACAGGAATCCATCAGAATCCTAGAGGAGATCATAGGCATTAACCTCTTTGATATCAGCCACAGCAACTTCTTTCAAGATATGTCTCCAAAGGCAAAGGAAACAAAAGCAAAAATGAACTTTTGGGACTTCATCAAGATCAAAAGCTTCTGCACAGCAAAGGAAACAGTCAACAAAACAAAGAGGCAACCCATGGAATGGGAGAAGATATTTGCAAATGACAGTACAGACAAAAGGTTGATATCCAAGATCTATAAAGAATTTCTCAAACTCAACACACACAAAACAGATAATCATATCAAAAAATGGGCAGAAGATATGAACAGACACTTCTCCAATGAAGACCTACAAATGGCTATCAGACACATGAAAAAATGTTCATCATCACTAGCCATCAGGGAGATTCAAATTAAACCCACATTGAGATACCACCTCACACCAGTTAGAATGGCCAAAATTAGCAAGACAGAAAACAACGTGTGTTGGAGAGGATGTGGAGAAAGGGC
>PISX010010624.1:56224-69509 GCA_004024625.1 Mellivora capensis
AAGAAGTTAAAAATAGAGCTTCCCTATGACCCTGCAATTGCGCTACTGGGTATTTACCCCAAAGATACAGATGTGGTGAAAAGAAGGGCTATCTGTACCCCAATGTTTATAGCAGCAATGGCCACGGTCGCCAAACTGTGGAAAGAACCAAGATGCCCTTCAACGGACGAATGGATAAGGAAGATGTGGTCCATATACATTATGGAGTATTATGCCTCCATCAGAAAGGATGAATACGCAACTTTTGTATCAACATGGACGGGACTGGAAGAGATTATGCTGACTGAAATAAGTCAAGCAGAGAGAGTCAATTATCATATGGTCTCACTTATTTGCGGAGCATAACAAATAACATGGAGGACATGGGGAGATGGAGAGGAGAAGGGAGTTGAGGGAAATTGGAGGGGGAGATGAACCATGAGAGACTATGGACTCTGAAAAACAATCTGAGGGTTTTGAAGGGGCGGGGGGGTGGGAGGTTGGGGGAGCCAGGTGGTGGGTATTATGGAGGGCACGCATTGCATGGAACACTGGGTGTGGTGCAAAAACTATGAATTCTGTTACGCTGAAAAGAAATTAAAAAAAAAGAATTATACCCCCCAAAAAAGTACTTACTATGCTTCAGCTCTTATTCTAAGCAATATACATAATATATACCATATAATATGTATAATATTACATACATATAACATGCATATCCAATACGTATAATAATAAGATACACATACTCTTTTGTCGAATCTTCACAATATCCCCCATGAGGTAGGTATTATTATTAATCCCATTCTACAGATTAGGAAACAAGCATAGGGAGGTTAAGTAACTTGCCAAAGAGATACAGTTAACAAATGACAGTCCCAGAATTAGAAGCTAGGCAGCCCCAAACATCCACTACTGTCCTTTACTTTCTGCCAATCCTAGCTTCCCTTCCTTCGGGGAAGTGGTTTGGTTCTCTGTACCCCTGCTCTGCCCACTTGCTGGCTTTTCTTGGACTCCCTGGTGTCCTGTTGGCCAGCCTGACCACTGTTTTCCTGAGCTTGGTCTGAGCTGCTGAGGCCCCCTGTCCCCTCATGCTCTGCGCTGCTCTGTCCCTTCCCCTTCCCTATCTGACTCTCACCGGTGCTGAGTTGCTTCCAATCCCGAAGGAACCTCAGCCAGTTCCTCGCAGTTACTAATTTTTTCATTAAACATAAGTCTTCAGCTGCAGGGCAGGTGGCTCTACTGTCCCACTGACATTTGTTCTATCATCTGAAAGACCGGAATACACAGTAATTCAATTCCAAAGCCACAGTGGTCCCGTGACCCGGATTCATGGACGACACTTTCTCACTGGGGAATGGCGTGACCGAGGGGCCGCACAAGCTTCCCTGGGTCCCCGTTTCACATCTCAAGTCATCCCTGTTCTCCTTTGGACGTGACTACTGTGTTGCCCAGCACTATGCTGCAGCTGAAGGTACGGCCTGCTGTCATTCAGCTGCAAAGGCCATTTTAAATGCTAGGCCCAAGAGGCATTCTTGGGAAAAGGCACAGAGTCCAAGGCTGCAGCAGAGAGGGGACAAGGTACTTATGACAACAACCTGGGTGTCAGTGGGAACAAATCAGAACATGCAGGCACATTTGGGTGCTTGGCCGAGCTAAGCCTTGCAAGTGTCTTATCTCCCAATTTGTGGCCTCAGGGCAAACAGGTGATCAGATGTGTGTGTGTATGTGAGTGTGTGCATGTGTGTGCGCTCAGTATTTGCGCAGCTGGCTGGCATGGAAGATTGATACTGTTTTAAATTCTTTACCACCAAGGAGGAAGGCTGCGCAGAGGTGGTCAAGAACCCAGCAGCAGGAAAGTGGGTATGACAGGACCTCTGATTTATATTTCTCTGGCTGCAAAACATGACGGGAAAGTGGTGGGGAGGATGTTGCTGGTGTGGGGTCGGTAGCCTGCCACGTGTGTGTCTGGGTGCCTGTGTGTGTGTTGGGGGGGATGAGTGTGCACACGTACAAGGGATCTCACTCGGGGGTGGTACCATAGAACACATTCAAATACACATTCCAAAATTTTGGATTCCAAAATCCAAAATCCAAAATCCAAAATTTGGATTCCAAAAAATCCAAAATTCCAAAATACAATTCCAAAATTGCTTCTGGCCTAAATATTTAGTCGCAGAAAAGTAGCTTAGTAAATGATAGTTCGTGGTAGAATATAACACAGTTACAGAGTTCATGAGGGCTGTTCTCGAACATTCCATTTCCTGTTCTTCCAGGCACACAGCCTATGTATAAGCCCATCCTCCCGGAAGTTGTGTCGGCTATGGGACTTCTTTGGCTGGTGGGAAGGAGCTGAGGCAATGGGGGGTACTTCCTTATAGAGTGTGAAGGGCCTGTCTGTAATCTGCTGCTTCTCCTTCCCCTGTCTCAGCGATGGTGGAAGTGTGTGTCTTCATCCTGCCCGCGGGCGCCTGAGTGACTGTGACGAGCAGAGCCCTCTGCTGACCCCAGTTAGAGATGCAGAGTGAGTGAGATGGGACTCAGTCCTGTTAAGCCTCTGAATTTTCCAGGGCTGTGTTATTGGAGTTATTCTACTACCGTGAGCTGCAGGGACATCATGGAAACACATCAATACTCTGAGCCTGGAATGGAAGACGACGTGCAAAAATGAAAATCCTTGTTCGTTTTTCTAAAAGGGACCATCTTCTTTAATACAGTTTCTTTTTCTTATCACTTGTAAAAAGGATAGAAATCTCAAGAATTATGAAAGTAATAATCGCTGGTTTCTAAGATTCTATTCTCATACACATTTGAATTTAGAGCAAAAGACTTTGTGAAAGAAAGCCCTGGGAATAAATTTCAGCTCTTCTGCTGAGGGGTGTTATTGTTATTAAATTATGTAACACTTATCTAGCAGCTTCAATAAAGGGAATTTGTTACGGGAGGCACTTCCCTTGTCTTCCAGAGACAGGTAAAAAATTATTTCCTCCTTTTAAGTCATAGGAAATTGTTGCTTCCTTCCCTCCAGCCTTCTCTTGAATCAGAAATGTTTGTCTCCAAACCCAGATCTCCCTCCCAAAGCTTAACCTCCTCCTGAAAGCTGGAAAAGTCTAGTGGAGGGGAAGGGGGCTGCCACACACTAGAAACACAAAACTTGATGAATCAGAGAGGAAGTGGGCCCCTGGCCCTAAAGGAGCTCACCTTCCTAGGGACACAAATGCCTAAGACGTGCGACAATGTGCCACTTGACGGAGTCAGGGATTTGAATGCCATGTACCTGCCAGTGGCAGGTACGGGGGCTCCACTCACAATAAGGGGGCCCAGCCAAGTACTCAGACCTACAACTCATCCCAGCTTTATTCCTTGTTCATGCTGGGAGAGATGACGGCCTGGAGATTTTGGCGTTAACTCTGGGGGCAGGCAGCCGGGATTAGTATCCTTGTTCCACTACTTACTAGCTGGGGAACCTTGGGGGAGTT
The DNA here is from genome assembly GCA_004024625.1 of Mellivora capensis. Classification (NCBI taxonomy): domain Eukaryota; kingdom Metazoa; phylum Chordata; class Mammalia; order Carnivora; family Mustelidae; genus Mellivora; species Mellivora capensis. Next base: position 59,683 of record PISX010010624.1, read on the forward strand.
ACTCAACCTCTCTGTGCTTTAGTTTTCTCATCTGAGAAATGGGGAGAATAATCACATCCAGCTTGCAAGTTGTCAGGAAATTAAGAGTTATGTCTGTAAGGCTCGGAGCATGGAGCCTCGCACACAATGAGCCCTGAGTCCGTACCTAGTATCCTCCTGCTGTTTTTACTCTGCCTGCAGTAGCGGAAACTTCCTCAGGGATGCAAATCTTACTTGGGGCAACTGCCCCATGGGAGTTAACTCCTCGTACTACTGCTGGAGGTGGAGAGAGGTGTGAGTTGTATGCATCTGACAATTCTTAGAAGAAATTCAAATATTTTGGTACAATATTTAGAGCATCATTAAGGTTTTGAAGAGGCCCTTTCCACTTGACTGCACTCGATGGGAGAAATTATGTGCTATTATAGCATCGTTTGTGAACCTGAACACTGGCTAAGGGCTTTGGATTAGTTCCTAAGAATATTAAGAGTCTACCATATTCCATCCGAAGGTGGAGAGGCATTCAAACCCCTTTCCCCTCCAAAGGCTGAGAGGAGGTGAGAACTTTGCAGGAAGAGTGCCAATCCAGTATCATCAGAGGATAATAGTAGCAGGGGGTGCCCGGGGGGTCTACTGAGCTCAAGGGGCCAGACCCCCGGCCAGAAGAAAGATTCAGGCATCTGGCAAGGAAGGATTAAAAAAGAGGGCATCAGGTTTCCTTCTAGATTAGTCCAATCAGTTAAAGATGGAGAGATCTGAAGAAGATCCTTAAATCAGGAATAAAGACAGTATGACTGGCTAGTTTCTCTACTGGCTACTGGGAGGCTGAACATACAATGGAGAGGAATTTGATCAGGAAGAATTAGACTAACACATCATAATTCAAGCTTGTGAGTAAGGCACACCGAGGCCACGGTTATCCAGGTGAATTCTGACAGCTTACGAAGGAGAAACAGATTGCCTATTACAGAGGAGGAAAAGCCCCTGAAGGGTTTTTGGTGTGTGGTTGGTCAGAAGCCTGCAGTCATGTAGGAGATGGAACGGGGTTTGATTTCAAAGTCAGATGCAGGGGATTTCTTTCTTCTTCACTTGTTTATTTTCTGTCTGTGTCTGATAGAGTTAAGACACACAGAACAGAGTCCATATGAAACAGACGGTTCTGCTCACTGCAGTCCATCCAAGCACATAGAAGGTGCTAGTGGGGACCCATAGAGAGGACCTGAAGGCGTGAAAGGAGCAGTGCGGAGAGGGCGGCAGGGTCAAGCACACGGTCCTTGGACCTGAGGAGGAAATGGAACCGCGAGCCTCAAGACCAAGAGGACACACACTGTGGTCGGTTCCAGAAACCATCAAGGTTCAGGCCAAGGCAACATGGAACCAGGGAGTGCACTCATGGGCCACTGGATGGCCGGCCACTGTGCTCCCTGGTGTTTCCCTGACTCTCAGGCCTATGGGCATTGCCAACAAACACTCCATTCAGCGTCTGGGAGTCAGGCTATTTGAAATAGCCCAGCCTCCTCCAGTGTGCTCCAGAAGTCACACGTCTTCCGTGGTAGTCATGAGGATTAAACACAGCAATGCGTATAATGTATGTAGCATGGCAATTTGATCGGACCAGGACTCAACAAATGGTAGCTATTATTATTGTAATTGTAGAAGTACCAAATTGTATAGATGGTTTATTTCTCTAAAGTTTGCTTTTAGACTTTTTGTCCTAATTATTGGATGTTTATTATGAGTAACTGTTTTTAAAAATACAAGGCAATATTTTGCTTTGAAATGACCAAACAAAAGGAAGGAGCAGTGGATAAAGGGTAAGCAGGGTGACGTTGGTCTCGGCTCGAATGTGTGCTTTAGAGAAGGGACCCCAGAGGAGTATCAAGGCAGCGACAGCACTCTGATTCTGGCCCCCCAGGAGGGAAGAAGCTACCCATAAAATGGGGCATATCTGAGAGGTATCGCACTTGGGTCAAGCAGGGGCAAAAATAAAATCCATCTAAAAATGCATTTCAGCTACACGTGAGCTATTAAACTCTCTGTGTTTCTTTGGAAGTAGTTAACAGTCAGGTAAAGTAGGAAAGCTATTTGGGGACCCAACAGGGGGCACAGGAAAGCCCCCTGCAGCCCTCCACCTGTCTGCTCTGTGAGCCGGAGCCTCCTCCCGCCTGCACGTGTGAATACTAGACCCAGAGCAGGGTTGCCCAAGGGGAGTGACGGGGATGTAGGGGGTGGGGGATGATACTCTTTTCTGTCTCATTTTCTGTCTCATTTTCAGGATGTTCTAAGGTTGTCTTTACAAAAGGATACACAGACAGATTTTTCTTCTTCTTTGTCCCTACAACTCCACCCTCCCCCACCCTGTGATGAGGGACGTTTAAACACACATTAGCAAAATGAAGAACTTTCCCGCAACTGCCGGGAGGCTTCTGCCCTATGTACCTCATTTCACTGAAAATCAGGTGTGTTCGGTGATCGAAATCATTAATTCAGAAAGAGCATGGTGAGTCTTGCTAGACAGAAGACTGCTAGAACAGCAAATCACGGATCCCGCCATGAGTCCCTGCACAGCGCCTCCCTGGGAGGTGATACTGAGCCCACGGTCAATCCCAGTCCTTTATACTCCTGAGCGGGAGAGCCACGCTTAATAGGGAAAATGTGGTTAGTCCAAAATCAGGTTTATTTTGCCTTTTGGAAAGTTGGAGACACAGATTCAGAAAGTGGCACTGATGTGAGTTGATCCCTGCAGGCTGTGTCTTCCCTTGGCCTTGATCAAGACCACTGTACTTCCTGACTGTCCCCACCTGCTCCATCCATCTCCAGTCACCTCCCACCACCCCATACCCCTCCCCCACCCCCACCACAGCTTTCTTTGTCTCTGGATTACTTCCTGTCTTGTTCTTCTCAGAGCCCTTGGCTGGCCCCCGAAGGGGCACATATTGACTGCAAAGGGAAAGGTGAGAGTTCCCTGGAGCTGGAGATATGGCTGCTCTCCACTCCCACCCCCCACCCCGCCTGCCTGGTTGGACATCCTGCACATGCAAATGTGGTTAAGTTGTTCCATTTCTTAATCTGATCTTAAAAATGGATTACGACTCTGCTGCGGAAGACAGTCATGACAGCAGGTGCCCCCCAGGGGCTACGCACAGTGCTCACTAAACCTTTCACATTTCTTCACTTGGTTAGCTCTCGAAACAAACCAGTTATCCCCATTTTACAGATGACGAAGCAGAGTTCAAGGGATTGAGGGGTTTGTGCAGGGTCACACAATGTTGTCTCCTTTGCTCGACAGTGGTGCCCAGCAGGGCCGAAGAGATGGCCCCCATCACAGCTACAAACTATTAGGTGAGTTGTTTCAGGTAAAGTGGCACTTTGTGAGCTCTCTGTATGCTACATAATATGGTTATTATTAGTAGCACGTCGGGATGTGGCTCAAACCTTACCAAGAGCATGTGGGTCATACTAGCTTCTTTACAACATACTGCCTGCCTCTCTTTCCAGCTGCATCTCTGGCCAGAGACCCTCTTGAGCCCTGCCTGTTCCCCCAAAGGACACTGCTGCTCCAGTCCTGTTTGCTGCCTCCCCACCTCCCTTTCCTGGAACGCTGTTTTCTTCTTTGACAAGCAAATAGAACTGGTCCATCCCACTGCTCCCTCCACACTGAGAAGAGCACTTCATTGCCCCAAAGACTACAGCCCTCCAACATGATCTGTTTGCGCCTGGGGCTGCATGCTGCACCGGGAGGCCTCCGAGGGCTGAGCCCCAGATCTCCTCGTTGTAGCCTGGATCTTGGCAGGTGGCTGGCATCTCACAGGAGCTCAACAAAGCTTGCAGAACTAGGTTGACCTGGGGTGGGGTTGGCTCAGTTTGTAGGAAATTTGGCCCCAAATTCTGGTTTGGGTGCCCGACAATAGGAAATTGGAAACTTGACAATACTGTCCTACTGATGAGAATAACATAAGCCTTGAGAACCTTGAAAATGCGCTCTCAATAAGGATGGTTGGAATGTCAGTTAGATATACCCCCACATGTGACTGGTGCGTTCAGACAGAACCTAACCTAGTAAGAGAGCAGTGAATTTACTTTCTAAGGATTAAGTCTCCTATCCCACTGTAATTTAAGCTTTAAGGCTTCTCACATGGTATAAACATCCCTCTATTAATTGAAAACGTTGCTGGTTAACATATACATCTCAATTTCAAAGCGTTTATATTCTGTACTATACGTGGAAAATATTTGCCAATGGGCATGTGGCTAACTTCTCGTATTATTTCAGAATCAGGGCTTGGTAGAATTTCTTAAAAGATGAATTCAGGAGAACTTTTGTCTTTTCAAAGGAAACAGGGAAGTCCCTGTTGGAAGAAGACCAAGCTCCCTCTCTTACGGAGGAGAAAAACCAAGGCCCGGATGGTTAGATGACTTCTCCAAATCACAGAGCCTTCAGGCGGAAGCAACAGCGCGTGGGAAGGGACTGAGTCAGAGATCTGGGAGTGGGTGTGGGTGAGATGGGAGAGGGGGTGGGATGGTCAGGACATAGTGGGCCATCAGAAGGGGTTTGGATCGCAGTCCAAGTTCAATGGGCAGCAGTTGCAGGGTTTCAGGCAGGGAAATGCTCGGACCTGATCCGTGTTTTCTAGTGTAAAGACCAAACTTCTGCCGGAAGGATAAAGAGCAGCTAGAGGCTTTCGCTGTGGTGCAAGTGTGAGATGATAGGATCCAGGTGAAGGTATGTTGGTGGAGCTGGAAAGACAGCAATGGGGGCAAAGTATATTTTAGGATCAGAATCAAGAGGACTTGTTGTGGGAGATAAGGGAGAAGGAAGGATCCAGGGTGACCATATGTTCCTGGTTGGTTGGATGGGGTTCTATTTAGGAGTTGGGCACCAGGAATTCAGTTTGGGATGAGTAGTGAAGTCAGGTTTGAAATGGAAACAGTGTAACAGATGTGAATTGCATGGTGTCTGGCACAGAGGAAGCCTGGTGACAGTGATATTGATCACAAGCATTTTCACTACCACACCAGTGGCGTTACCAAGGCCAATGAGAAAAGAGATCTGTATTGTAAATGATGATGTAGTTTGTACACAGGCTCATTCGCCACGTAGTGGGTGACAGATCCATTTATTTATTGGTAAACTGATGCAAGTGTCATGAATTGTCAGTATAAACTGGCATTCATAGGAACGACATTGACTTTGGTGATTCTCCTAGATGACTAGTCTGAAACCCACTCTAGGTTATAGTTGTTAATAATGATCTGAAGCTTGTACAGAACGTGTTACCGAATTCTCCCACTCTCCGAAATCAAGAGCTTTAACTCGTAACAACAGCTTCTCAGTATAGATACTGGCATTCCCGTTTGATAGATTCCCGTCTGGATGTTCGTTACCCATTCTCCGAAAATGGATACATTTACAGCATAGTTCAAAAATGTCTTCCCCAGTCAGTAGAAACTGCACATCATTTTAAGAGAACATGCCTTTAGTTTGTTTTCCAGCATCTTGATTTTTGGCCAGCTGTGTGCTCCGACACTCCTCTACTGCTCTCTACTGTTCAAAATGATTCAGCAACCAGCTAACTACGCGCATAGACGTCCACTGGGGCAGAAGGAGCAACCTTTATTCTCTACCTATACTTCATCCCTGCTTATTTTAGGGAGACTAACATGCCAGAAATAGTCAAAATAATGATCCATGTGGGGCAACAAATGTTTTTTAGACAATCCATTTTCAAGGATTTCCACTGGGCACTATTTAGGATCATAGTTCCCTGTTCTCTCTTAAAGAAGCTATTTTTACTGAGTTCCAGCGTGAACCCCTTGATCTCTTGCTTTATTATAAAGGCTTTTGAGAATGTTATGGTTCAACCTATACTAGGTATTCTTTCAATGCCTTTCACATAAGTCCTGGATGCTTGCCAGACAAGAGTCTACAGAAGTTCACAAGAGGGGCACCTGGGTGGCTCAGTGGGTTAAGCCTCTGACTTCAGCTCAGGTCATGATCTCAGGGTCCTGGGATCGAGCCCCGAATCGGGCTCTGCTCAGCAGGGAGCCTGCTTCCCCCCTCTCTCTGCCTGCCTCTCTGTCTACTTGTGATCTCTCTCTGTATCAAATAAACAAATAAAATCTTTATTAAAAAAAAAAAAGAAGTTCACAAGAAACCAAAGGGCATGATAACTCTGGCCAGCCACTTAAGGGCATCACAGCGTATAAAATCAAATTAAGAGCATCACATCCTATAAAACTAAATTCCAATGTTCAATATGTGCACCTGTCATTTTCAGTGCCTACAAAATTAGTTTCAAAGGTAGATACAACTAAAATCATAATAGAACAGAATTTTGCAATAAATCATATTTATGACGTTTCTTTTGGGTTACATACCCTAAATGGAAGAAAAGCCATATTTTAAAGTAGCAAAAATAATTTTAAAATCATGGTTGTAAGTGTGTGCACACAAATGCTCCAAAAAAGTGTGTTCCGTTTACTAGACTTATCTCAAATACCAACATCTATATTAAACTGCTTGAATGACCTACATTTTCTGAATAATTGCTATTTTTCTTTCTTCTACGGGACAAAGTGGCTTCTAGAGGGTCTGTTCTCAGTTCCTGAAACCGAGGGCTCCTTTCAATAATTTGTCCAGGGTAATTTATGGAACTAACCTGCCTAACACCTGGAAACCCATCTACATTGTGGAAGTGGTGACCTCTGCTGGGAAAATTAAGAGGAACTGGAGTCCCAAATCCTCTCCTTTTCTCTGGTTTGGTTCCAGTGTTTGGAACATGGAAAAAAAACAACATTCCTATTTGCTTCAGGAATGAACCTAGCACACGAGCCTGCTAATCGGCCCTTGTTAAGACTGATAGTCCGTCTGATCTCATCTCTCCTGGAGAATTTAGACTCCTTTGTTGAACATCTGCTTTCCTAAGAGAAACTCTCTCCCCTGGTATGGATGCCACCTAGTTCACAGACTGCATAAACAGGGTAATTAGTTTATCACTGCTTTGCAAAGCAGCTGGAGGGCCTTGTGGTGCATGACGGTGGGAAATCGGGGGCCTTTGGAAAGCAGGTTTTAGGCCTACTCATTGTTGCCTCTCGGGGGCCCCAAACAGGAAGCCAGTGAAATACATTGTAACCTTGACCCCAGTTGGTAAGTTACTTAGCTCTTTTGTAAAACTCTTAGTTTGGGAGAGGCAGAAGCTGTGTAGGATAAATATTCATATTGAAATAAAAGGAATGTGTACAAAATTAAAGTCAGGGACATGGCCAGTTGAAGAATTTGACTACGGTCTTGTCTCTTTTTGGTCTGCTTTATAAAATGATGACCTCAGCACTGTGCCACAAAGCCACTGTTGTCAAGGGCACCCTGCAAACACTGGTAGGAGGATCCCAACTGCTTTTCATTCTTTATCAGGGAATGAAATGAAACAAAAGAGCCACAAGGTGATTGTTATTGGAATCAAATGCTTTCCAATGGGACTAGCCTCATAAAAGAGCTTGCAAAGGTTTAAGATGCTCTGAAATCAGGGTCCTTTGGGAGCAATATGAACTAAAAGTGACCATCATGTGACAGAAGAATGGGAAATTGCTTATAATAACTGAACAGGTCTAAGTAGTCCTTGCTGTGTAATCATCGGTGATAAACCCTTAGGTCAGCAGATGCTTAACATGGTCTAGCCTCTGCTATAGGGGGAGAGAGGCACAGAGAACCACGTAACATGGGTCACCCTGGGTTCCAAGGACTGACTTTCAAGTCCTCTTTTCCTCATGTGTTGTCTTGGACTTTCCAAAATTGCTTTAATGAAATGCAGCTGGATTCTGTACTCTTCCCAACCCTGCAGAAGTTGGAAAAAATGATTCTGCTTGCTTGCCTACATCATTTATAAGCCAAAGTGTGAATGAACTATCAAAACCTTCTGAAACTTATTAAGGTGAATTCTGTCGCCAGAAACACTTTTTATAGCTTCTTAAAAAAGCTATGGGGAATTTTCAGCAGGACATGGGTATTTAAAAACACAACTTGCTCAGTTAATTGGGAACCATACAGCTAAGCCTCAGATAATTTCAGTTTTAAAATTTCTCTTGGGGTTTTAAGGGTATTGATCATAACATGTTTATTTAATATTGTTCGACTGTGTGACTGCCTCCTCGCATTAGGGGTAATCCTTGCCCTGCTCCTACCCAGCTCTGGAGAGCTGGACGTAATATTCAGCATGTGTTTGTGAAAACATAGGAATGTATTCAGCATTCCTCTGAGTATGGTTTTAGGACTTTCTACTCCAGCAAAGTTGTTTTAGTTATTTCCAATAAATATTTATTTCATTTGGCATGATACTTAGCTCCATATTTTATTAATTAAGCCTTATGCTTCATCCGAAATATGAAAATAGAAGACTTTCAAGTTACAGAGGATCCCAAAGGCATTTATAATGAAATGATAATATGGGCTTTGTGACTTTGGGGATTTTGGTGTTGATAAATTTGAGGGTGTTCTGGAGTGGCATCGAATGCCTTATAAAACCATGGCAGTTTCAGTCTGTTAAGAAATCACAGCCCCAAAGTGTCTGAAAAACTTCCTTTAGAAGATTTCAAAATGCCAGATGCAAATAGCTTTGCACTAGAACAGTAAGAACACAAACATCAAGTGAGTTTTGACTTTTTTTTTTTTTTTTGAAGACTATGATTTTAGAAGACCCAAATATCCGATTGAAATTCTAGGTCAGAGTTAGTTAGCAGGTTAATGTTGAGTTAGGTTTTAAAAAACTTTCGCTGGGGCGCCTGGGTGGCTCAGTGGGTTTAAGCCTCTGCCTTCCGCTCAGGTCATGATCCCAGGGTCCTGGGATCGAGCCCCACATAGGGCTCTCTGCTCAGCGGGGAGCCTGCTTCCTCCTCTCTCTCTGCTTGCTTCTCTGCCTACCTGTGATCTCTGTCAAATCAATAAATAAAATCTTTTAAAAAAATAAAATAAAAAACTTTCACCAAATATGCAACAGATGACATTGCGCAATTCCAACTATGTTCACCCATTCTAGAATAAAGCCATAAACACACTTGGGAATTTCCAGTCAGATCAGAAAGACACCAGAGAGAGCCGGCTGGGGCTGGGATTTTTTTAAATGCCGAAACAACCGCCAAGAAATAATTTGTCTTTAGACACTGAGTGGGCACAAGTGGCGTACAATTCCTCCCAACATTCTGCTTGTGTTCTTGTCCCTGCCTGACATCAGGGGAGGAGCACAGGGAGGCTAGCTTGGTCTGTCTGCCTTCTTGGATTGGTTAGGTATCTGAGGCTAGAGGCTGAACCCAATCTCTTCCCTCCAGAGCTGACCCTCTTTGCATCCTGGAGGACATACTGCCTTTTCCCGTCCTTCTCCTTTCCCTGGGCAGTTGAGAGGGGGAAAAAAATGACAAAGTTTTCTTGAAGTTGCTGATCCCATGTAAGGTTTTTTAAACTTCTTGTACCTTCCACTTTGTGTGTCAAGGGAATGATTGGAACTAATTTTGCCATTTGGTGGCTAATAATTTGATGGCTCAAGTCCAAGCAGGACTCTGAGTATGTGATATGATTTAAGAAGTATTCTCTCAGCAACTGTTGCTTGCTGGGTACTGCAGGGAACGCAAAATAAGTAAGTCTCCATTCCTCATTGCAAGAAGCTTAGGATCTGGTTGTGGGGTTAGAGATGTACCTAAACTAAGTTTTACAATTTCTAAACTACAAGGTAGAATTCAGTATTAGTGATGAGAGGTTAAGAAAAGTCTGAACCAGGGCACCTAGGTGGCTCAGTTGGTTAAATGACTGCCTTCAGCTCTGGTCATGATCCCCAGGTCCTGGGATCAAGTCCTGCATTGGG